>MDYQ01000073.1:0-107544 GCA_003024175.1 Planoprotostelium fungivorum | reverse complement strand
GCAAAAACAAGACAATGTCTTTGGAGGTTCAGCTGGAAGAGACGCAAAACGAATTGGAAAATAAGATTGAATTTATCAGAAAACAAATGATTGTAATCCAAGCGTTCAACAAGAGATTTGGTCAATTGGACCAAACTGAGATGCACCATCACTGCACGTCAGAAAAGGCAGGACGCTAAATCAAATCTGAACATGTAGCTCTCTCTCCTTGTGTCTTTTGTATGATTTGAGTGTATAGATTTCCACCCAGACTGCATAAAACGAGTACAGAGCGCGCGAACGCTTACAAATGTTTTGCAGAGGATTACCAAACAGAACACAGGAGACAAGCATTCAGTGCGAGGAGAGTTGTAGATAAATCCGCTATAATATCCCCTTTTACTATGATGACGTCCGACTACCTCTGGACAGTCATATCCTCACTGGTCTATACGAAGGAAGGCAAAGCTCACTTGTTATCAATGAGGAGTCGGCAGTCCTCATAGGACACGTGATCCGTCTCCTCCCGGATCTCAATCCAGACAAGGAGAAACTGACGGCAGACTTCACATACAAAGGCTACTATCTTTAGTGTGCATTGATTTCCTCCTTGTCTGTACAGAGCATGCTCTGGGCACATAAAAGCTTATAAATGTTTTGCAGAGAATTTACAAACGATCACAGGAAGCAAGCATTCAGTGTGTGTTGAGTTGTAGATAAATGCACTATAATATTCCCTTTTTATATGATGCAGGTCGAAGTTAGCCAAAAATTATAAGCATCTGTATTGCCGACATCGAGAAGCAACAGATCATCCTTCAAATGGATGATCTGAAATCAGAGGTGAGCACTCCAAAAGACCTTTTGTGAAATGATTTAGAGTCGAGCCATCGATCTTGGCATCGAAGAGCTCATTCTCCTGTCAAGTCATAAAAGGCAGCAGACAAGAGCTGCTGCTATTATTCAGCTCTCTCAACGAATGACACCATCTCAATACATCACTTTCATACTCCCAATATGGCTGCACGACGAAGGATGGCAGGTCCGTCTCGTCTGCACACAAACAGCAACACTGAGGGTATCAGAACTATCTGAAGCAGATTCCGCTCTTCACTTCGAATGTGAAATGATGTTATTCAGTAGTTGGAACAGAGAGGGAGACCAATTCAGGGCACAGACTGACAGACCCGTAACAAGACGATCAGAGGATTTGGTGATGCATTGCCTCAACTACCTGAAGTTGGAATGTAAGGAGGAGAAGAAGAGGACAAGTTTGGCGGCGATCGATGAGCTGATTTCGCGGGGAGAAATACCAGCCGAACAATGGAACTCTGTTATCCGAGCAGTAATCAAACACGGAGATGAGGGAACGATTGAACGCCTTGTGGACAATTGCCCTCAACGGACCTTATTAGATGTCTTTTATGATCGTCTTCATCTTGATGGTCCTCCCTGGATCAAAGCATCAGCCATACTTTCTACCTTCCACTATTCACGAATCTCTTGTTGGATGGAGTCCTCTGGTTGGGTCTATTCGGAAATGGTCAAGAGAATGAACCGATTGTTCGATGATATAGGTGCGATATTTACAAATGGGGGATTGAGATTTGCAGGGAGTGACAAAGAAGTATTCGAGTGGAGAGAGCAGATGATACTCCTGCTCGATGTGGCCTATCAATTGTGTTCTGTTTGGATTATTGATCGCCCATCCGTCTACCCTGTCTATTTGATATGTTCTACTATTGCCTCTGTGCAGACTCTGTCGTCTAAACAGTGGATCAACGAAGCCATCAGGAAGAAGTCCAATGGTACGTAACCTCGTCACTCACGTCTCATCTTTTTCAGCACTTATGAATGCAACGAAAAATGAATCGCACAGAGTTAGAGACGCGGAAGGAATGATGGACGTGCTAATACCCTTGATGAACCCACTCGACCATCAGAACGGATCAAGATTTGAATCTCAGCTTGGATGGCAGGAGAATACTTGGACAAAATATGCGCTACTTGGTCTGGCCTTATCTTTGAAGGTGCTGAGTTGCAATATTATTCTCCTGAGAGATGCACAGAATGCAGAACAGAGTCGAATCATGGAACGGTTAATACCCATATGCCTAAGTCTACTGAGCAGCACTGACACTGACGATGTAGAGATTGCAGCTAAGATAATGGATCACGCAACGAGTGAAATGTCTTCTACAGGTGGGATGTTAGCCATGTAGCAGCTGATGACAACGCTAAGAGATCACATGGCACAGCCGTCAGTTATATATTCACCTCTTTGACGCACTGAAGCTGACGGAGACCGCCTCCACAAGCAAGTCTCTCCTCCTCTCGTTCTGTAGAATATCTCCCACCATGGACGATGAACAGCAACACCATTTGTTCGATGCTTTATTATCGACCATAGAGAGCAAGATCAATTCACCGTCAATGCACATACAGCTGATACATGTGAATGTGACTCATCTCTCAGGCATGATTCAGGTGTGAGAAAGTTGTATCTCCTTTCTCATCTGATCAGACTCTTGGAATACTTACCCTTCGGTATCTGAGAAGAATCTTAATTTGTATCGAGACCTTATGTCTGTTTCTGCAAAGCAACATGATCTCCAACAACAAGATACATCAAACTTCGTTGTGCCAAGAGATATCTAATATGATCTATCATGTTGTAGTCTCCTGCTGGCCAAGGTGCAAAATGCCTCATTAATCATTTGACATGAGGCAGGATTGAGAGCAAGAGGACTACCATTGTGTCTTGCATCAAGAGGATTGAGATTTACAATACTGATGAAACATTGCAACATTTCACTGAGACCCTCTCACTGCTGGAGAACATATAAAGGGTATAATGCATAGTGCATTTATATACAGCTGTCCACGCACTCTTTGCTTGTCTGCTGTGAGTTTGGAGATTTTGACAAATCTAATGTCAAGTGTCGTGAACTAAGCATGCTTTGTACAGTCAGCACAGAAATCGCTGCACGTGCTTTTCAGTGGTAAAGTTGATTTTGTTCCTTTGATTAGGTGTAGAGCTGAAGAGAATAATTTTTGATTTTCTTTGCACAAATCAATACTGTTCCCCATGTCCGACTTTTGGCTTCGTGCAGTAGGGGATGGCGAGTGTGAGTCATTCTTCGTTCTCCGTTTGTCTGATATTTTCTCGAAGATGTCAACTCGGTTCGATTTGATGCGGAGAGGAAAGAGTTGGGAGATGAGATTCACAAAGCAACAAGAGCGCTGCTGGCAGAAGCATTCAGTGGCGAAGAAGTACATACAATCACAGAGAAGTCTCCAACTTTGAGACAATTTGCCATTGCCCTGGAGTATATATTGAAACATGGATTGAGATCGAGTAAGAGTATGAGATTGAAAACATCTAAAGGACTTAGGGGGTGACGTGAGGTCGACCATGTGGAACTACCTAGAGGTACTAGAGAAGATACCCCAAACGAGCTCAACCATCAGTAATTTGCGTCGGTTGACCAAGGTATGAACAGAAGCACTGATATTGACGACAGATTCACACATGAACAGGTAACATCTTCGGAAGGAAGAGCGAGAGCGTGGATCCGGTTGGCACTCAACACCAACATGCTCGATACTCATCTGCAGTACTTATTAAAAAGCTCCGCCACAGAGTGAGTCAAGTCAGTCACTTCCGATGTAGTGACAAACGCAATAGATCATGTTACGAGGCACATGCATACATTCGTGAGCCAAGTTCAGCCTCTTTTATGTTATCGCTGATCACAGGTGACATTGAAAGTATTTTAGTGCTCATCCATCAAAGGTTTGAATGGGATTCCCTTCTCACTCAGTGTGGATGATTCCCAATTAGAATACTACCTCGATTTATTCAAGTGAGAACTGCTTCTCAATGCACACAAAAAAAGAGCACGGAAATCGCTAACGACGATAGAACACCGGTGACAACTAACAAATCAGAGAAAAGGAGAAAGGTCAAAAAGAAGACCATCAATCTGGATCATGAGGAAGGAGTAGTAGAAGAAGAGGAAGAGATGAACAAGAAGGTGAGAAATAGAGAAGAAAAGGAGATCAAGTTGAACAGGGTAGACAAGGAGAAAAGAGGATCATAGTCCCGGATTCACCGATCGAAAATAAAATACAAGCGGAGGAAGAAAGGGTGAAGCAAAAACAACCATGTGAGAGTGAACAATCTCCAGGTAGAGAAATACCGTAGAGAGGTACTGGAGGAAGAGATTCGAATAGCAGAGCAACAGAAAAGAGAAGAGGAGAGGAGGAAGGCTCTAGAGGAGAAGATACAATATGAAAGAGAGCAGCGGAGGAAGTATGGAATGAAACATGGTAGGAAGACTCACAAAAACTAGGATGGCTGAGGAGGATGCAAACAGGAGACAAGATGAGTTAGAGAAACTCCAAAAAGAGGCAGATGAAGTAGATATGACAACAGTAAGGAGTGCTAACGTGTTGGACAGTTGGAAGCACAGAGAATCCAACAACTCATAGAGGAGCAAGAGAGAAAAAGACGAGAACAGTTGTTAAATCGTAGTCTCAGCTCTAGTACAAACGACTTACAAAATTTGGAGAAGATCGCATCAACAAACCAGGTACACAGTGTATGAAGAGAGAAAAGTGAATAGCAACAGTTACGCAATTCGGCACCGTCTACACCAATGATGTCTAGTCCTCAGTTGAGCCACAATCAATGGAATAGAAGAGATTTGGATCACCAAAGTAGAGATGCTGACAGGAGAGGAAAAGAAGAGGTGGGTCAATGCAACAACGAAGACCAACACGAATAGGGTGTGAAGCGGAGAACTTTCGGCTCATCATTCAGAACAGCCTCAGAGGAGGATATGGTATCTCTTACTTCACATTCATCAATAGCACTATTCTATGAGTATATGTTGATGGTTTGTAGGTTCACAAAAGAAGAGAAGAAGATAGAAAGAAGAAGATGGAAGAAGATCTACGAAAACTACTCAATGAAGAAAAAGAGAAGCTGGCTCAAATGATCACAACAGGAAGTCTGTCAACAACCATCGAACTAGATTTATCCCTTGCCACAGAAACGACCATTGATGACAAGGAGAGTGTCAGTGGTATAGACGCAGAGGAGGGGAGAGAAGAGCAAAGTGGAGAGAGGGAAGAGGAAGAAGAGGAGGCAGAGAGAAACGGACAGACAGAAGACGGACACGAAGAGAGGGAGGAGAGACTCGGAGGTGGAGAAGGCATAGAGAGGGTTGAAATAGAATCAGAGGGGGTCATCGAGAAGGTCCATCAGGAAATACTTGATCAAACCATCAAAGACAACGTAGGAGATGTAGCAGACGAGACAGAAGAGCAAAAAAGAGAAAAACTGAACGGAATCGAGGAAGAAAAAGACAGAGAAGAGCAAGAAAGGAGAAGTGAAGAAGTGAAGAGGGAAGAGAGGGAGCTAGAAAGCAACAGACCCAGGAGGCAGAGTGGAATAATTGTGACAGAAGAAGAGGTAGAGAGAAAGAGGAAGGAAGCACAAGAGCGGGTAAAACAAAGGATAGCTAGAATAGAAGAGGAGAGGAAGAGGAACACGCCCAATACACAGAGTCCAGTGGTCACCAGGATGGAAACCCACGACCAAGTAAGAGGAAGAAAGGGGCTACACTAAGGGAGCATAGGACTTAACGAAAGACCTGGAGGACCTGGACGACATGTTAAAACAAGTAGATATAGAGATGGATAGTCCTACGCAAACAGCACTGAGGAAGAGAATTGAGGAGGAGAGGAGATCAAAGGCAGAGGAGGAGGTGAGGAGAGAGGCAGGTAGTGAATAACAGAGAGAAGGAGAGGAGGAGGGAGGAAGAGGCGAGGAGAATAGCAGCAGAAGATGAGGACATGAACAGTTTGTTAGAGTACCAGATGCAATTTAAGAAGAAGAGAGAGTCCATCCGAATCACCCATAACATCGAAGAAATTGCCCAGCAGACGTGAGAAAAGATGGAAGAAGAGAGAACTGAAAAGCCAAGGAATACAATTGAAGAGAACGCGGCTGAGAGGGTCAAGGCTGACACCAACAGGACCAATAGAAACCAGATGGATCGATTGGACTCGACCGTTCATACATCTTCCATCGGCCCAGACACGGCATTCAAGAGAGATCTTCAAGATTATTCCAGGATTTTGGAAGCAGAGACAGCTGCGATCATTCACTCGGACCACTCTTCAGATGAGCCCGTCTCATTCTCGGCGAACCAGGGTATGAAGAAAATCTTGTAGACGTACATAATCTCCTCAGATGACCAATGGCTCCTGCGATCATTGAAAGAAGGTGAACAAGATAAGAGCAAACCGACCGAGCCAGAACTTCAGACTCCAGGTGAGGATCATACAATAGAATCCGTTTAAGGGAGGAAGGAAATCAGGTAGTATCTGCCATCAGCAATCGATACTTGGCAAAACACCTGACGCAGAGTCGAGTGGATGCACAGCCATCACCGAGATTCTCTGGGTTCGTCTCTCCTCAGTTAGGTGAGCAATTGTCAAAATGCCCCAAAGGTGACCGACACAGTTCCTCCTGTGGATCTCTCTTCTTCGATTGGAAGTGGTGCGAACAAGAATCGATCGAGGTCTTTTGGTTCCCAAGGGAAGGGAAGGAGTAAGAGCAACATCTTCGATTTCAGACAGAGCCTCACCTTGGACAATCCACTCAAGGTGATGGAGAAAACTGCACCTGAACTGAATGTGACAGGTTGAGCAGGGAACCAACATGGTTTATTATGTCACTCACACCAAAGGAAGACCCTCAGACCAAGAGAACATCTGTTTCACTTGCGGCTCTCGACTAGAGACAGGTATCCCACCGTTCATCATTGCTCCACTGACACAGCAGGCTTCTTTTCCCCAAAACCTAAATACTGCGAATATACTGGAAAGTACCATTGTAACAAGTGTCATCACGACCAAAGGTCAATCATACCAGCTCGTATACTTCAGGTGATTATAGTTTGTGGACTGGAATTCATTCATGATAGAATTGGGACTTTAGACCCTATCCAATATGTGATGCAAGCAAGGCCTTCTTGGAATTAACCGTAGATGACCCGGTCTACGACATATCTGCTATCAGCTCTGGACTATTCTATAAGGTATCATCTCTTCCATCACCCACGATTCAATTGACTTCCCATAGGTTCCAAATCTTCGGAATGTGAAGATCTTGAGGAGACAACTGTACTATCTCAAAGATTACATCTTCAATTGCGATAGAGTATCGCAAGAGAAGGTATTGTGAAGGATCATTGATGTGTCTGAAGAGGGATAGGTAGTGAAAGAGATCTCAGATCGATTACACATCATACACAATACAGACATCTACTCTCTACAAGATCTGATGGACTTAAACACTGAGAAATTGATCGATTGGATCCGAGACTTGACTGAGAGATTCATTGTCCACGTGACCAAGTGCTCAGTAAGATCACTACCAGAAGAAAAATAACAAACAACAGACATGCAAAGAGAGAGGCCAGATCTGTGGGCTTTGTCAGGATCCGAAAGTGATCTATCCATTCAATGTTCGTACCATCACGGAGTGCAAGAGGTGAGGAGTAGGTTGAGGATCAACTGAATGCATCAGGTGCCACACACCCTATCATCGAACATGCAAGAGGAGGAGTCCAAATTGCTGCCCTATTTGTGAGAGATCCGGTCAAGATGGTAGATGGGATGCGTCAGTCGACAATGATACGGACGACATAGATACTGTACAACAGTTCAAATCGGGTCTTGAGAGGGGCTCCAGCTTCCGGTTTTGAATAGATCCCATTTATTATAATTCAACCAGAAGAAAGCATTCGATTTAGTTATTTATCATCTTAAGGTGGTCGGCCCGAAAACTCAAAATACAGCTCACGTGACCATTCCGGCAATTTTTGAATGCATTATAATCTATAGAAAAAAACACCATTTCTTGATTATCTCTGCTCTCAACAAAAATTGAGAAAAAGTGAATCGCATCAAATGTAACTTACCAGTTGCCTTATCATCTACGAAAAGTTCAGAGAGATGATGCGATCAAATTTTGAGAAATTTTGATCGGTGCGAGGACCGTCATGAGAAATCACTAATCCATCACTGAATTGAAAAACATCGCAATAACGATGGCACCTGGATAGTATTGTGAGGAGGACTTGGAGGAATATCAAAAGGAGGTCGAACAGAAGAGAAAACAACTTGTTCCAGAGTGTCGTGCCCAACATGCCGAGAAGAGTTCGAGAAACACATCGATTATTGTATCAACACTTCCTTGACAAGACAAAGAAGAACAAACGGTGTCAGAGCCACGAGCAATTGATTTGGTTTTTCTGGTTGGTAGTCAAATGGTGCATTGAGAATGGATCACTTCTCTCCCGACTACTGGAATATGCACGACAAAAAAATTAGTGATCCAAATGCATGGACACCAACCAGAAAAACCAAATCAATTGTTCGAAATTCTAATCTATTCCCAAATTCATTGTAGACATAGAATCGTCGGACGAAGTTTCATGTGCAGCCGACCACCTTAATAGGGGATTGCTCCTGACTGAAGGTCTCTGCTCCAATGATGTTGGTCCGATGTTTAGGGTTGTAAAAGAGTTTTCAGGATGAGAAACCTCAATCACAACGTTTCAAGGAAGGTAAGAACTATACATACTCCTCACGAGAGGAGAAACCCGCAGCTCTGATGGATCAGGCTGTAGACAAACAGATTGGCCACCTGAGAGTAAGTTAGCAGGTTGGAAGATCCATTGGCAAGGATGTGGGAGAGGCAGGGTGGTAGGTGAGCATTGGCAGAGACAGATAAGGATCACAGTCCAGTATCCAGTGTCCAACCTGAACACGTTCAATTCCACCCGATGGAGGTCCAATCTCACCATCAACTTCGTCTCTAATGTTGCATTGAACGTAAGATCCTCACCTAAACTACCTTGTTGCACACCACCTTCTGTATTCTTGGTGATTAATTTACCTCCTCCTCCTGTTTCGAATGTATAGTCTGGTGTTGATGTTATGTTCTCCCTTATATACTGTTGTGCCTAACATTTGACATCATTGACTAATTGGAAAACAGGTCAGAAAATAAGTGGTCATGTGGCGTGCGTTATTTGGAAATAGCGCACGAGAGGTCATATTTCATTTAGGGAGGGTGCGAGGTCTGTTTTCTCAGTTTACCCAGGTGTAGAATCACATGGGCTACACCGTGGTGTATTCAGTTTTTTCGTCCGGACGTTCATAGCAGAGAATTATGAGTTCAAATTTTTCAGCCATGCAAGTAGAGGGCGAATTCTTCATGTGCCTTTTTCAGGGGGTGGTGGCTAAGAGGCAGGGTTTAGGAAAACTCAGCAACCAAGAAACACATTCAATGCATGTTCATTGAAAAGGAACACCTTGGCTTTCTTTGGTTTGAAATCATTCTTTATAAACAGAGACTCACTGAACTGTTTGGTTCTTATGTGGTGACCATACACCACATATACGCCTTGCGCTTCTTCTTTGCTCTTCTCTATTTCATCATATCTCTTACCAAATCATCTTTGTATGCTCTCTTCTTTTTTGGTGATCATGTAGTCTATTATCGTTGGCATGCAATCTAACATGGAAGAACTTGTTGTGAGTCCTTTAGCCCCTCTTCTTTTGATTGCTTGTTTTATTTCTATCTTTGTATTGCCAATCTTTTGTGTTTGTAAGGTTTTCTCTTTTTGGAGCCTTCCCTTAGTACAGAAAAGTGCGCTATTGAAGCTGTCTGAATATATTGAGAGATTGTGAGAGTTCTGTAGGATTTGAGTCGGTGGAAGACTTGCTCTACAATGATCCTTCTGCCACTGTGAGCGTAGTTGTATATCTCTCCTGAGGAGAGACAACATGACCATAACGCTCAGTGAAAGGTAGGATGGCCCACGAAGCTCCTTGATAACCAGCATCTCCGTAGATCTTCAGTCCGGTCATACGGAAGATATTGTATGCCTTGCGATAGAACCCGCTGTTCCGAGCGACTTGTAGATCGTGGATCGATCCGCGTGAGGGCCGCTGACCCAAAAGATTCGGCCAGTAGTGAGAGAACATGCAATCTGCGACACGTAAGAGAGTGTAAGGTGTCAACAAACATTTCACCTCGTATTTGATGCCGTTCATCTTGTGCTTAGCAGAGTAGTACCTCCTTGCTACCGCCCAATCGTTCGGTTTGGATGCAGGACAGAGTGTACAGTCGATCGCACCATATCCTTCGTCGCTCTCAAGAGACATTGTCTGGTCATCGTGGCGATCGGAGAAGTCGGGCTGTTACGAGTGTCAGAATGTATGTAGGACAGACGATCAGTCACCATTCTCAACGAGCCATGTAAGAGGTTAACAGTAGCACGGACGACTCTAAGAAGCTGACGGCTGGACATTCCGTAGATGGTGCCTTGATCAAGAGTAGGATAACCCTTGATGTACATGAACGCGACGGCCAACCATCCTGCAGAGAAGCCAGGGTGGATGTCTACGATGCCCATGAAGATCGTGAAGAGAAGAGGGAGTCCGTAACCGTAAAGCCCACACTGAAGGCGGTGGTTGTGATGACCAGTGAAGGCTTCGTGGAATTGGCTGGAATGATCAGTGATCTGAAAGAGAAGGTGATGAGACCATCATGACGTTGAGTGTGTGTGTTGTTAGTGTCGTAAGTGTCGTGAGTGAGGTCGATGATGTCGTGAGTGTCGTTCATCTTGCTTGTAGTTGTGCTTGTGATCGTGTCGAGTGAGTTATGTTTCTCTCAGCATCCAAACAAGAGACACAAACATAGGGAAATTTCGATGGTTACAGGCGTGCTGAAGGCCTCATAACCACAGTATCCAACATAATTTATCAGAAAAGATCGAAACGAAGACGGAGAGAACTCGCTGACACCTATGGCTTATTTATGGGGTTTAAGGTTTAAATTTTGGAAGTCGAAGAAATTTTATATGGAGGAGCAGGAGTGCTCCACGATAAATCGTTGAAATTAGCTCCCTTAACCGCGTTAAAGGATAATATTTCGTCGCAACTCGACCCTATTGAAGAAAAAAGCCGTTAGTGCTCAGGTGATCCTGTCAACGGCCTTTGCAAAACTCCGGACATGAATAACGAATCATTCCATTCGCCACGCACAACAGCTCAAGACGCACGAGACGCACAAGACACAAGACGCACAAGACGAACGTAAGTTTCACCGAAAAACAATTTCTATCGTGAGATCGATCATCCTCTCATCTTCATCTTCATCGTCTGATGTCGAATAGAGTCAACAAACATGAAACCATCGAACCCTCCGCAGCCAACGTCCAGACACGTTTGGAATCCTTCGGACTTGGAAGTCATCAAGACAGCCGTCATGAAGAAGAGGAAACCCAAAAAGATCCAACAACAGTTCTTCCCTAACGTTGGGCTGGCCACGGTGCAGAACTGCGTCGCTCGCATCAAGAAACAAATGGGTGGGCTTTCAATCATCGATCGCATCGTCACAATCATCCATGGACACAATTCTGACAATATTGATAGAAAGGGAGAAAGACGAAGACGAGAAGTCCGGGGGACTTGATTCTGGAGAAGACTCCGAAGAAGAGAACCCATCATCCGATCGCGTTGGAGGTCTCATCAGAGGCGCGCTTGGGCAACCGTCGGCAAAACCACAAAGCGCCTCCTCAAATTCAAGCATCAACATTACGTCAGTGCCGTCGACCCCCCCTCGATCTCACCACGCACCTGCCCCATGCGCTCCGCCTCCACCAGCACATGTCCCCACTCCTTCTATTCAGACCACGACTATAGAAGGGTTCCCTGAGCACGGAGACACACACAATATCCCCGTCATCAGTTGGAGCTGGCCAGACGGGATGTTTTACACGCTCATCAAGAGGTCGACCGGAATCGCAGTAGACGCATTCGTTGGAAGTGACGGGATTCACGTCATCTACTCCTGGACTCCCACTGAAGACGAGATTTCTCAACTTGNCAGAACTGCGTTGCTCGCATCAAGAAACAAATGGGTGGGCTTTCAATCATCGATCGCATCGTCACAATCATCCATGGACACTTCTGACAATATTGATAGAAAG
This sequence comes from Planoprotostelium fungivorum, assembly GCA_003024175.1. Classification (NCBI taxonomy): domain Eukaryota; phylum Evosea; class Variosea; order Cavosteliida; family Cavosteliaceae; genus Planoprotostelium; species Planoprotostelium fungivorum. Next base: position 95,485 of record MDYQ01000073.1, on the reverse strand, counting down.
GGAGAAAGACGAAGACGAGAAGTACGGGGGACTTGATTCTGGAGAAGACTCCGAAGAAGAGAACCCATCATCCGATCGCGTTGGAGATCTCATCAGAGGCGCGCTTGGGCAACCATCGGCATAACCACAAAGCGCCTCCTCAAATTCAAGCATCAACATTACGTCAGTGCCGTCGACCCCCCCTTGATCTCACCACGCACCTGCCCCATGCGCTCCGCCTCCACCAGCATATGTCCCCACTCCTTCTATCCAGACCACGACTACAGAATGGTTCCCTGAGCACGGAGACACACACAATATCCCCGTAATCAGTTGGAGCTGGCCAGACGGGATGTTTTGCAGTGATTTCTACCCAGTCTGTATAAAGCATGCTCTGGGCACAAAAGCTTACAAATGTTTTGCAGAGAATTTACAAACTGTTCACAGGAAGCAAGTATTCAGTGTGTGATGAGTTGTAGATAAATGCACTATAATACCCTCTTTTTATTTGATGCTCTTCCAAACTTTGGGTTACAACTTTAAATTTCGGTTTACAAACGTCGGCAGGTCTCCGCGACCGGATAGCGTTATTATTTTACAAACACCAAACCACAAAACACCCGCTCAGTACCACATAAGAGAAGATGCCCAGAAACATCACCACTCAGAGAAAGAACAAGAGAATTGACTACTACGGATTCCGTAGCGATGCTATACTGGAGGAGAACACCAAGAACGGAAGAACAAGCTTCGAATGCGACAGAGCCGATTCAAGACAGGAGAGAGCAGAGGCTAACACTCCAGTAGAAGCGTCGTAATATCCCTGTCCATATAAACAATTGTCTCGAAAGAAAACTTTCCCATCTTCTGATCATCATCTCATCGCCCCCCAAAAAATTTCCTCTGAAAGGCAATTTTGGATCTAACAGCCAAGCACGACTTGTATCAACAAGACTATTCGCACTGCTAGAGAATCTGAGATGGGTACTCAGGCGGTGCTGGGTGGGCCATCGCCAGCACCCGAGCGGAATAAATGAATAAAATCTAGAAATTTCAAGGGAAGGACAGAACGAAGAGGACGGAACACGATGAAGCCGATAAGTTCTATTGTCCTCCTCCTTCTATTGGTTCCTATTGCACAGACAACTTATGCATGTATTCTTTGCCAGTTGACTCTCTATACTGCGGAGGGGTGAGAGAGCGTTGGAGCTGTTTCTGATGGTAAATCAGTTACATAACAATATCCTCCACACAACAGCAGATAACAAAGATCGTTGAGGGTATCTGTCCATACGTACCCCAAAATTACCAGAGCGCTGTGTGTAAATTATGGTGTCTATGTCTGATGGGAGCAGTGTGTGGATTTTATCAACTCGTACGCTACAATTATTATCCGCGACATTGTTGAGCGAGAGAAACCTCCTCAGATCTGCAGCAGTCTTGGTGAGATTACTACAACAACAACATTAACATTTTTTGTTGATTAACAATTGATGATTCAACAGGGTACTGCCCTTCAGATACCACCCCAGGAACGACTTCCTCTGCAAGTCTCAAATCTTCCAACGTGGTGAGATACACAAGCTATTGAATGTAATCACTGAATGCAAGCCAGGAGCAATGCAGCATCTGCAAGAAAGTTCACCACGCAGTAAACTCCAGCAAGATCTATCCCACAAGGTTAGATCACCTGCACAAGATGGCTCTCTCTCACTGCGCTGGTTCTGAAAGGGTGAGTGGATCAAGGGGTTGGAGGTAATGATGGACAGTGCAACTCCTTTGTGGACAATCACATCGCTCAATTCGCAACGGGATTGTGGAGCGAGCAGGATCCCTGTGCACCAAGCTGCTAGACCTCTCTTCTGTCTTTGAACCAATAAATCGGCGAGGTTACTGTTTGTGATGATGCTACAGTACAACTATTTATTGGCCTTCTTCTCCTCCTTCTCTCTCTTCTTCAGGGCCTTCTTCTCTTCCTCTTTCTTCTTCTCCACCTTCTTCCTGAGATCCCTGGGAAGGTTGTCGTAGCACTTGATGCACATGGGCTTCGATTCCCACTCCATCACTTCGCCCTTCTTGAGTACTCCATCACATCCACTGCAGCAGAAGTGCTCCGTGTGGTACGTCTTCTCCAGGAAGGTGATGGCTCCGTGGATGACTGGCTTGTTGCACTTGGCACAGGGTGTTCCAAACTCAGAGAGGTAGTGGGCATCACAGTACGCCTTCCCGTCCTTCTCGTGGAAGTTACTGCCGGGGAAGGGCTCGTGGCAGATGAAGCACACAAAGTGTTCGGGGTGCCACATTCTCCCTGATTCTGTCAGCTTCCTCTCTCTCTCTCTTCCACTCACCAACAGCAGTGATACTACGGCCCAGAATGGGTTTACCACAGGAGGCACACGTGTTACGGATGATCTTGGCGTAGTCCTCAGCGCAGTACAACTTTCCTTCGTATTCGTGACAGTTTCCTCCTCTGAACTCACAGCGACACTCTTCGCATCGGAAGTGCTCTGCGTGCATCTTCTGGCCCTTGAGGATGACAAACTCCCCGTAGATGAGTTTCTTGCACTTGGCACAGATCTCTGCCTTGGGTCCTGCCTCTGTGAGACATCATCCTCCTCTGCACTCACCGATCCTCTGGGTGCGGTTCTCTTTGCAAGAGTTACAGTAGATGTCTCCCTCGTCTTCTTTGAACGTGCAGCCTACCAGGTTCTTTCCACATCCAGTGCAGTTGAAGTGTTCGGGGTGGTACTTGTGATCGGCCACAGAGATGCAGCGGTCTACGATGGGCAGGCCGCAGTTATTGCAACGAGGACAGTGCAGCTGGTTGTAGTCCGTCTCACAGTAAGCGTATCCATCGTGTTCCACAAATTGTCCATTGACAAAGGGCTTGTTACAGTGGTGGCACACAAAGTGCTGCGGGTGATACGTCTTGCCAAGGGCAGAGATGACACGACCGATGATCATCTCGTTACAGTGAGCACATGGAGGTCCTGTGTGGATGATGGGCCTTCCATCTGGTGTGTGAGTCGCCAACGGCCGCGAGCGACCAGCACTCTCAGGAGCCGCAGCCCCACGTCCTATCCTCGTCAGTCCCTTCGACAGATGTGCTACTACCTGGTCCACTTGAGAAACCTCTTCCGGGGCCGCTGGAGATGCCTCTTCCAGGACCAGAAGAGATGCCTCTACCAGGTCCAGAGGAGACACCCCTTCCTGGACCAGAAGACATGCCTCTTCCTCCGGGGGCCGGGGGGCTGATTGCGGCGTTGACACCCAATTCTGTGAGGAGATCGTCCACTTCATTCTCAGAGATATCTCTCTTCATTTGCGCGGGTTCTTGACGTAGTCCAAGTTCTGGATGGGGTGAGATTGAGAACGTTGCATGTATCCTCACCGGACATCATTCGGTCTATCTCTTCCATAGTGCTTGAGAGAATCAGTGGAATCAATTGCGCTCAACTCACGCTTCCCCCATGGTCGTATGCGATCTCTCGGGTTTCGGGAAAATGTTGGACGAAGAAAAAACGTCATCACTACAACACATTCCTCGTCACCAGAAATCAATTTTCCTCTCCCAGAAGCACCATGGCCCCTCTCATTATCAGAATTCGTTCTAAACTAGGCACTGAGCGAGTAGAGGCTACGGAAGAGACCACGTTCGCTCAGCTGATACAGAAGGTGCATCACCCAATCACATCCATCTGATGCAGCTCAGATCACTTCCAAATCAAAGTTCCACACATATTCTTTTTCGAAAGACCCAGGAAACACTTCTCCACTGAAAGATGATCAAGTCACCCTCCGTCAGCTGAATTTCAAGTTAGTAAATTTCTTCTCAGATGGTGACTTCTTCTGAGATGGTGACTGAATATTCTATAGAAACGGAGAGATGATCTACTTACACGGAACGGAAAATCCGACTGAAGAGGTGATTCCTCTACATGTTGTGAGGGGGTGTATATTGATCCAGAAAACAGAAGAAAGAGAAGAATCAAATCGAAGAGAGTGGTTATGGAGCGGTAGTGGAAGATGAGGTCGATGTTCAACTGGGCAAGGCAGACGGATGGTTACAACAGAAATACAATCCCAAGTAGTGAGTGATAGCTCCCTACAACCTTGTAAAAGAATCACAGTTGCAATCATGGTCCTAACGGGAAGTGCATGCAATGTATGCCAATTGCTGTAAGTATATCGATGGAGAAGAGGGAATGACAATCGACAGCCATGGGCCATACTGGAATACGAACCATTCAAGAGCCAGGGAGTCAAATTTATTCCGTTTACAGCTTATGTGCGTAAAATGCAACAAAACTCAGCCTATGCGAACAAGTGAGTGCTTTTCAGAGAAGATATGGCTGAAGATCATCAGGAGTACAGCCAGGGTGATCAGCCCAGAGAGCTACAAGCAGAAGGAGTGCGATCGTCATCCACCGTGGCCCGAGGGAATCTGTACACAATGTCAACCAGCACCCATACGAGTGCAGGGACAGCCCTACCGACACATCGATCAGATCCTCTTTCAATCCCCCACGCTGGTGGATCAGTTCATTCATCGTTGGAGGTAGAGAGACATCTCTGCTCGACTGATCATCCAAGGTCCACCGGAGAGCAGAGAGTGGGATTTTTGTACGGCAAGTACGTAGTTCACCCCAACATCCCCCTGGGAATCACAGCAGTGGTCCTCGGTATCTACGAGCCTCCTCAGAGGAGCAACCGAGGGGAGAGTGTCCTGCAGGAGGATCCAGAAGAGGGGAAGGTGGATGAGATGGCAGCTGAATTGGGATGGAGGAAGATCGGGTTCATATGGACTGACCTCCTCACGGAGAACGGAAAGATCCAGGAGAGGGCCGTGCAGATGACACCCTCGGAGATCATCCGCAGCACAAAGATGCAGAATAAGCACCTCTCTCCCTGCAAGTTCTCCACTGCCAACTTCATGGGCTCCAAGTTTGTGTCTGTGGTGGTGAGAGGTGAGGAGAGAGAACGAGCAAAGCTGAAGGGAGCAGGAAACAAGGAGGGCGGTGTGGAGCTGGGAGGATACCAGACGAGCGATCAGTGCATGTCGTTGGTAGCGGACAGCATTATCAGAGAGTCAAAGCAGAACAACATGGTCCGAGTCAAGAAGTCAAAGACTAAATTCGTCCCCGAAGTCAGTTATTCGGGGAAGAACGAGTACAACATCGATGTCATACAAGTGAGATGCACGAGGGGTGCATGCACTGAATGAACCAGATGGCGAATCCCTACGTACCCACAGAGTTTTTCATCATTCCCATGACCTGCAGCACACCCAAAGAGGGTGAAGCTGTGGAGCGATTGTTCCTCACCACAGACTTCCCCATCGAGAACAGAGGAGAGAACATCAACAGCAACACCGTGTCCGCTCACCTCAGGAAGAGAACCTCACCCAAAGAGTCCTTCTCTGACTTCCACCTCTTGGTACACCTCACACGCATTCTTCCGAGGGTGAGGATAGATATAGAAGAGAAGTAACGCAGAGCAGGACGAGCTGAACACAGTCATCCGAGCCATCAAGGGTGATCAACAAGTGGAGGAGAGGGCCAAGATGATTCGAGATGAGCTGATATCGAGAGGTGATCTCCATAGTTGGAAGGAGACTGACTGATACAGGAAACGATAATGGCAACGCTCAGAGTGCAGCACCAACCAACAAGGCTAGTACAGCAGGAAATCCAAAAGAGAGAGACTTGATGACCATGATGATGAGCTTGGGGATTGACGAAAACTCGGCGAGGGAATCTCTCTTTGCCACCAATTATACCACTGTTGAGGCCGCTCTGGAGTACTATTATTCTCGATAACCACATAAAATCACGCTGTCTTGTTCACTTTCTTCGCTCTTTGGTGCATTGGTTCAACACCAACCACTGGAAATGTTATAATCTCACGAAACGAAGGGCCTTGGGCTCGGACTGCTAAGCTACAAAATAACCATTTTGATGACACTCGAATTAATATTCATCTTATTTCATAAATTATCAAAAGCGCTGGAAACGCGCTGTAGAAGTGGTTTAACTCCGGTCGTATATATATGAAATCATTCTTGCCACCGAATCAACCAAGACACCTTCCATCGGTTTGACGCCATAAACTTTGTATGCAAGGCGACGAATGTTGATGTCCAATAAAAATTGTACAAAGCGTGCTCGTGGTACACGACGATGATCTTGTGATAATTTATTTGATGTCTACTTTTGGTGGTACGTTCCACCAATCTCAGGGCTGAAGCTATATTCTGATGGGGTCTGAATCGTATAACCCTGGTTCATGTCCATCATCTCCTCTTCATTGCATTCTTTATCTCCTCTCATTGTGTGGTACTATCAACATTCAATCACAATACATTGCCTTCGTTCACCGTATGTTGAGGAGGTGGAGCCACGTGAGAGCCAGTGGATTTCATCACGTCTTTGAGATTCTCTCCGTACAATTTGAGAATCTGCTTCCTGATGCTGACAAAGGTGGGTCTTGATTCTGGCTCGTAGCTCCAGCAGCTCAGAATGATCTTCCACACTTCTTCAGGGCATCGTGCGGGCTTGTCCATTCTCTTCCCATTTTCCACGTGTTTTACCGCCTGTCGGTTGTCCATCATATTGTACGGCACTGTACGCATCAGCACGTGAATCACAATAAGTGTAGAATCCTCTCACATTCACCGAAACTAAAGATCTCCCTGTGAATGAGCGTCAGTCGTCTGACAACATAAAAGGAAAACTTACCAAGCACAGACACCAAAGCTCCACACATCAGATTGCATAGTGCTAGTTCCCTTTCGAATGACCTCCGGTGCCGTCCACTTGTACGGTATCTGCTTGCTATCGCTCTCTCGGCTCAGACCGAAATCAGATATCTATCCTTCCATTCAGCTTCACAGTGAAGAGATCTCCCACCTTGACTCTACGGGTGGTGTCTAACAACATGTTTCTCGCTGCAATATCCCTGCAGGTGTTCAATCCTCCATCTACAACGATTTTCTAACCTGTGAATGACGTTCTTTGTCTGGAGGTACACCATTCCCTTGACAACATCAAATACCATGGTCACTAACTCGACCTCCGTGAGTTCCTCTCCTTTTTTCACGGATCTCAGACAGCTGACGCCACTCAGATCCGGAGATGAAGATGCCTGGAGGAATCAACCACTCGATAGGATGACCCTCACGTACCTCCTCCATACATCTTCGTGGAGCAATTGTGGACCGTGATGGATTCTGTAGAGACTCTGTATGTTACCATCGACAGAGATACATCCTCCTTTTCAATTGAATTCACTTTCTCCCGTGTGTCACCTCTCAGTTTGCATCAGAGAACTACTGTTGGTGACGGATAAATGAATCAGATTGACGCTCTTGAAGCTGCCGCTGATATCGACCGCCCCTCCTTGCACCTTCGCTCGTCAGCCACCTCTCTTCTCTCCTCTTCACCTTGGCAGATCCTCCACTGAGTGTGCGGATAGATTGACCAGAGGCGTTAATGGGTCCGTTTGCAGTCTCCACGTTTGCACAGCAGGATGATTACTACTATTGAGATATAAGTCATCGAAAACTGTCAGTCCAGAGAAGCTGAGAATGACCACAGGTTGGTTGGCAAGATTGATAACTGTTCGGACAAACGTGAGAACGCCTCGAGAACCTTACAACTTTACCTTGACTGATGTTCTGAGAATTAACGGGTAAGAACTGTTGTCCCACGAGAGTATGGGCAACAACACAAGAAGAGGACCAGATGCAGCATCGGATGGTGCATCCTTTGCTCGGTGGATAGAATAAATTCCAGTGGGTCCGAACGGTGGACGGTTAGCTGAAAGATATGTCTGTTGTGTATTCCTGCAAAAATATGTGTTCTCAGATCTTATCTGTTTCCGAATCAACACGACCAGAAAAAGAGGAAGACATCAAGACAGACAATCGAAATCTTTATCTCATTACCACTCATCGACCTATCCCTCTCAGTAATTCGCCTCACCCATTATCTCGCCTCGAGAGGGTATTGCCCTGTGAAACAAGCTCCACAGTAGCCACCCTTCTGTGTTGAAGGAAGACCCGCTTTGACTGCCGACTCGAGTCCCTCGTTCGTCAGATAGGCCAGCGTATCAGCCCCTATGATCTGACAGATCTCATCGTTGGTCTTGTTGTGAGCCACCAACTGGTCCGTCGTGGCAAAGTCGATACCCTGTGATGACGTCATCCTTCGTCACTACCTTCGTCTCACCATGAAGCAGGGGCTGATGAGAGGAGGACTGGAGATACGAACGTGGACCTCCTTCGCTCCCGCATTTCTCACTACCTGTTGTGACGTCATCTGACTGTCACGATCATCTACAACGTACCTTCAAGAGATGAGCCAAGGTGTTGCCTCTGACGATGGAGTCGTCCACCAGTACCACTCTCTTTCCGCGGATGTTCTCCACCAAGGGGTTGAACTTGAGATCGATGCCCGACTTTCTCTCTTTTTGCGTCGGCTGAATGAAAGTGCGGTAGATGTAACGATTCTTCATCAGACCGTCCAAATAGGGAATACCACTCTCTTGAGCGTATCCCATGGCAGCCTGTGTGGCGTGTCATTAGTCCCGCCAAGAGTGGATGAGAGATCACACCTGCAGGGAGGAGTCGGGGACTCCGATGACGACGTCAGCATCGATGGGTGATTCTTTGGCTAACTGTCTCCCCAGTCTCTGTCTGACACTGTAGACCAGCTGATCTTCGATGTATGAGTCTGGTCTGGCGAGGTACACGTACTCGAAGATGCATAGGGCCTGACGAACAGACTCTCTTCCCATCGACGAGTGAAGTCCATCCTCATCGATGCGAATGATTTCACCTATCACCAGTTTCAGTCGTTTGGATTCGAGTGCTGATGAAGATGCGATGCAGATGATGCGATGGATGACTCACCCGGTTGCACTTCACGGAGGTAAGAAGCACCGACGAGGTTGAGAGCACAAGTCTCTGAGGCGATGCAGTATCGTTGGACCTCACCTCCGTCTTCTTTTGTGAGTGTCATCACACCTATCCGATGCATCAGTCATGTGCACATGGTGATCAATGTTCACCGATGCTGAGGGGTCTCATTCCCAAGCAATCCCTGCATCCATAGATTCCATCGGGGGTTTGTATGGCAAGTGAGTAAGCACCCTCAGTCTGATGTCCAATGAGAGGGTACATGGAAGAGATCTCACCTTCTGCATGAAGCTCTTCAATCTGGCCTCCCAGTTGGGTCCGTTGCTCTCATCTACTCCCACTGGATTGGCCGCAATGCACTGTGTGATGACTTCGATATCACTCTCTTTCTGGAAGGCGATACTGAACGCATGAGGCGACGTCCAAGATGACGGACTCACCCTCCCTTCAAGATCTCTCTTCTCAATTTCTTTTGTGTGGTGATGTTTCCGTTCTCTGCAACGGCAATCTTTCCGTGGTAGGTGTGAACCTGTGATGAGTGAGTCGACTGAGAGGAGGAGATGATCGATTTACGCACCACAGATGGTTGGGCATTGTTGAGAGATGATCCTCCGGCTGTGGAATAACGAGTGTGACCCACACCCATGTGTCCCTTCATCTCCTTTAAGTTGACCTCTGTGAAGACCTAGTGTTGTCAGTGAATCACATGATGTTGATGTGGATCTACCTGCGTGACAAGACCCACTCCAGCTTTAAAATAAGTGTTCTCCATGTTGTCTTGTGTGACGATTCCACAAGACTCCTAATCAATCGTAAGCGATGTGTGATGATGTCAATCGGTCGACCTGTCCTCTGTGTTGAAGGGCAATGAGTGCCAGAGAGATCAGTCTACCTATACCATCTAATTCGGGTGCATAGATGCCAAAGATTCCACATTTCTCTTTTGGGTCGTCCTCCATCAAGGTGCTGTCACCGTTGTTCCATTCCGTGATGGTGGTGGCTTCAGTGAGGTCGAAATGCTCCTGCATGCTTCCGCGGGGTGTGCAAAAGTTGCTCCTTCCCAATACTTTCTCAAAACAACGAGGCAGGCGCTCTACAACAAGAACGAACCTCGTCTCTTCTCGGCTTTTCCGCCGTGTGAGTCTGCAACTGTGTCACTCGTCACTGAACGAAAGGCAGGTGTTATCTGTCGCTCTCAACACGTACAACGCGTCTCACATCCCCATCGGACTCCTTGAGGCAGCTGTTGGAGGTACGTACATGATCCATTTATCAAATTAAATACGATCTTATTCTTCGTGTCGTCGGTGCATTAACGTGATCCAGGTACTCGGGTCGAACTGTGGTCGCCACCCGGAACACACTGCGGCAGATCTGCGTGAGTGATGAGACGATTGTGATGATGATCCAACATGTGATCAGATGATAGATGATAGCCTTTCCCCTGCTGGTAACATCCATCTGAGAAACAAGGAACCGATTGGACTGATCTCACTCATGCATCAGTCTACATTTGCGTGAAAGTTATAGGATAAGTGATCAAATCTTTATACCAAGAGTACATCATCTCCACATAGCATGGAAGTCTCTCCTCTTTGGGTAGATCAGGGATAATATTGAGCATATCTTCAACAACGCCTCCATCATAGGCTGTGCGAACTCGCTTCATGGCGCGGAGCTCAGGTTGATCCATATTGAGCTCACGGAAAAGTGCAAGCTTAGACGAATTCAACAGAAATCGAGAGATGTGCTGCATGGCTTTTTGCATGTCGGAACACCTACATCAATAAATTACGTGTATATCTGCTGAGTCATCAATGGGGTTATTTATGCATTAAAATCCAAATTTCACTTACCTCCAAACAGAGTAGGAGCCGTCTTTTGGAGTCCAAAAATCAAAGCGGGTCTTAAGGTCTGTCTTGACAACAAGTACCAAATGCTCTGACGTAGCCAGACCACATAGTAGCTCTCCAATGCACTGAGAGTCAGTTGATTTCAGCTTTTCCTCATCCTTAAATTCAACCACAACTCGTAGCTGGCATATGATTGATGCGTCATCCAGAGAAGAAGCACAACGAGAAGAGGCAAAGCTGAAGAGGATCAGTCGTCACGATAAGGGCAACGTCGAGGGAAAAGACAAGACGGGACAGATGATAAACGCATATTGAATACAGACGCACAGTGCATCCTCCCTCATATCAGCTTTTCTGTGATAATGAGAATAGCCGGTGTCAGCGTTGTCATCAACTTCAACGGGCAGAACGGAGCCGCTACGGCCGATGCAATTGGAGCGTGGAACTACTCTCTTCCGTAACGACACCCATCTGGATGCCTCCTCCTTTTATCCAGACATCAGGTGTGAATAGAAAGCATGAATGATACCTATCGAGAAACAGCAACTGAATCGGGTTCAGAGTTATGAACGAAGTCACCAACAGCTGGCAGGTGAGCACGAATTTGCGAGACCATATGGGCGCTTTGTGTAGACAGATGATACACCTTCTGTACTTGGCGAAATCAGACATCGGTTCTATGGTGTAGTGGTTAGCACGTCAGGTTTTGACCCTGGAATCCCCGGTTCGAACCCGGGTAGGACCTTTTTTGTTATCAATTGCAACGAACTCAGGAGTTTGTTCGAACTATTCGAACGATCCATGAACTGATTCTGCCCAATACCAATCGACAGAATCACGTGACAAAGTGTCTTTATATCAAAGTACATGCCTCCCCGTGGGATTTGATCTGTGCCTCTTCCACACCGTGAGATAGAAACCTGGCCATCTGGCTTGCATAATTTCCCTCCAATTGCAAGAAGAACGGATGCTTTCCTCGTCATTATTTTTCTTTGCAGTCCTCTCACCTGCTGCAGTTCGATTGCCTTCGGTCTCTTCGTGGGGTCCATTTCGGTGCACTGTTTCACAAAGTCAGCCATTGGGGCGGACCACCTCTTTGGTTCTTGAAGTGATGGTGCTCCCTGTGTGCTGATCATGAAGAGGGCCTGATCAGGTCAGATTCATCTCGAAATGTATTCACCTTGGTGGTGTTTTCTGTAATGTAGGGAGGGTCCCATTCGGCCATCTACAACGAGTCAGAAGAGGATACGGAGAACGTTACACACCTCCATCACCATGATACCTAGACTCCAGATGTCAACCTCTGGTCCATAACTCTTCTTCTGAATGACCTCTGGGGCCATCTGTCGATGTCACGATGATTCACAGGATGACAAGATCACCCAGTAGGGAGTACCGCAGAAGGTCAGCCTCTGTTTGTTTCGGTCTGACAACTGCGAAGCGTTTCCAAAATCTGCAATCTTAACTTGTCCTCCCTTCCCCAGAAGAATGTTATCCGATTTGATGTCTACAACGATGAACACTCCACCGTTTCTTTTTCATCCTCTCACCTCGGTGCAGTCTGTGATTCGAATGGACGAAACTCAGTGCCTTCAACGTCTAGAAGCGTCATTCCCTCTACAACTAACCGCTCTCACCTCGCTCGATACGTAGGCGATGGTCATCTCCGGCATCCTCTGATTCTGATTCTTTAAGACAGACAGAACTTGAGCCAAATCAGATGCATCCATGTACTCCATGGTGACAAACAGGTCGCTGTTCGAATTCAAATAGGCTCCCTGTGCCACGTCATCATTCGTCTACAACGCTCTCTCACCATGAATTGTACGATGTTGGGGTGATGGGCGCTGGACTGCTGGATCTTGACTTCGGAGACGACGTATTTCAGATTCCTCGTCGTTACTTTCATTCTCTTCACTGCCACCATTCCCTTCTGCACGTGATGTGCCAGATACACTTCACCGAACGATCTGTCGACGTCGACATCGGTATCTCCTGTAAAGCTCACCCCTGTCCGATCTTACGCATGCCGGAGAAGACGTTGTGTGGGTCAGCCTGAGAGACGATGGAGTAGAGGGTGGCCATGGTGGGTGCCTCCTCTTCGAGAGGAAGGGGAACTGGAGCTACGGGAACACTTCCCTGTGAGGCCCACTGGCGTTGGAATCGAAGAGTCGAGATGACCTGCGCAAGGTCAACCGTCTACAACGTTGTAGAGGAGGTGAACTCACGCCGTGTGGATTTTCTTTGATTTGGTCTTGCGTCAGACCGGAATCCTTTAGCCAACCCTCCCAATCTCCCGGTAATCCCTTCACCGTGTGAGTCTTCCATCTACAACGGTGTAGAACGACAAACTCACCGTGAATTGTCCGGATTCCGTGTCGTACTGAGCTTGTATCTTGTGAGTGACAAATTTAGGTGTGTTCTTCACGGGTCCATTTGATATAGCCTGCACCCACGACCTCCTCACGTCCTCTGATTCCGCTGCCAGTTCGATTTCCGTCTACAACGAGTCACTGGAAGAATCCGGAAGAACGTTCTCCCACCTTTCCCGTGGCACGGTTGAGTAGGGTGAAGCCGAACGGCTTTTTCGAAGAATCTTCTCGAATGGAGAGTTTGTGAATGGACAATTGGGACGGTGGTCTGGCTGCATTTGTATCTCTCCTCGCGTATCTGGCCAGCTGCTGTGACCTCTGAATGAAAGAGGATGTCTGACTATCCTGGAAACGTCTCAGAGGGTGACGCACGGTGATGTCATCACCCCCGGAGGATCGATCCACTCTAATGTGTCACCCTTGATGGTGAATTGTTTGCTCTTCCAGATGCCCAAGCCTGCCGTACGACCTATTTGCAGTCAATATGGCTCGTTGTAGACGAGCTGCTCACTCTGTTTGAGCAGGATACCCTGATGGGTGATCTTCACAGGTTCTTCCTTCTTGTCCTCTTTGGCTGGTTCATTCGACTGTCGTTGTTCAGTCGAGTCGATTCCATTGTGGTGGGAAGAGGTCATATTCTCACCTTGATGGAATAGCCTGTGTCCGTCTTCACCAGGGAGAGAGTCTTTCGATAATTCGAATTTGAATTTCCCGATCCAGCAGAAACGGTGAGTCTGGCGGGCTTCACGGGTGGCACAGGAGAGGAAGGTGGCTTTCCCATCTGGATCTCATCTGCAGCATTCAGTGAGATGGAGAGAGACACACGTACCGGAGACTGTGCCTCGAACGCTGGGAGGTTGCGGGAGAGGTGGCAGCTGTCGCGCGGTCAGAATGGATGTGTGTCGTATCAGATGATTCACATTCGAATGAGAGCGAACAGAACGAGGGCTTGTTGGTATTGGTGGAGGAGGAACACTAGGTGCTCTAGATGGAGTTGGTCTGGGTGATACCGGCGGCGATGTCGGAGGAGTGGTGGATTGTATGGGCGACTGTTCGAATTGAATCGGGGCTTGCATCGGGGGTGGTGTAGCTGTTGATGGCGGTTCGTAAGAATTCCCAGGTATGAAAGAACACTCACAACGAACAGGAGCTCTGAAGGTGAGGTTAAACATGACTGAAGTTCGATTGTTCTGTCTGACGGTCGGTTCTGCGGCGAGACCGATTTCAAGATCGTCGAAGCATTCCTTAATAAGATCTCAGTCATTTGATCCACGTGAAACTGAGATAGAGAGTTGCTCACCTCCCTGTCTGTATCTAGAGATATTCCCTCGGCCGGTGAATCGTCGTCGTCTGAAGCTTCCTCATTCAAAGAAATGTCTTTGACTAGAGACAGGTAGTTCTCTACCTCCACAAAGTCACCCTCCGCTTCCATCTTCCGATGAATGATCTGAGAGAACAAGATCTTCTGAGCTGTCAGCCCACTTGTCACAATGTTTAAATTTGTGATTGACAAACTCTCGTCCTTCCGTTTATTACTCAGCACTCTCTGCTTGTCCCTTCATCATGTTCGTCAGCCGAGCTCGCAGGTGAGCCTTCAATAGCTCTCTCAAAAGGATCACCTAAAGATGTTATCATACATCAATGCTGAACCTTCGAAGCGATCACCTCGTAAGGCTGCAGAAACATCTTTGCGAATAACGGAGCTTGAGAGGCACACTGTGGAGTTCAGATTGGAGGAGACAGAAAGACCACCTTGTGATTTAATTCGAGGCAGAAATCGGCACCTTCCTTGTAAGGCAGTTCAAGCTTCGCAGTGATGACCGTTCGATTCAACACGTCGTCTTTGTTGCTGATGATCATAAGCCAATAGATCGATTCACCACGCCTACTCACCGGATACGATAGATCGTAGTTTCTCTCGCTAATTGATCCGTCACAGCCATCAGTTTACCTTTCTATCTGTTAGAGTGAAATGATGAGATGGATGTGATTGGCTCACAGATGTCCGTCGTTTGTAAAGTAAGGGAGAAGCGATTTTGGTGGTATTCTGAATAAGGTATTTGCATCTCTGTAAATTCGTGCAGATCTGTATGCCATTGTCACGAACAAGATGAATGACATCATCTCTTCACCTGAACTCGCAGTCTCTACGCACAGATCGCCTCTACGTGTGAAGGATAGACAGATAAAAATGCCCTTTCTACTGAAGTAGATCCGTTTTCCATTTCGATTGAAACCATTGAGGTGATTGGATGTTTCCATTGTTACATCCTCTTCCAACCCTGCTGGACATTATGAAAATACCAGACAGATCAACGTACTGTCACTCATAAGGCGAATCGGCTGCCATCTGCTGGTATTGGGTCGAACGTTCGGAGCGATGCGGATGTTTGAGTTGATGTTCTTTTTCCAATGGATAGAACTGTACACATGACGAGGTAGGCCGATCATGTTGTTTTCAGACAGCCGGCTGAGGCTAGTTGTAATTGAAGATCAGATTTCGCTGATCTATGTGCGGCTACCGTATGTGGTCTCGCACGAATGATCATCTCGTTGTGTTGATCATTTATGCAGGTTTTGTGCATTCGGATAGTCACAACATATCACTTATCATGAATGGAACTGGTTGTAGAGGTAGTTGTTCCAATTTTTTGAGAGCATCGATGAGCGGAGTAGTGGATCGAGTCAGAGAGGCAGGGAAGACAGGATTCTGGGTCATAGTTCTGACCTTCTTATTGAGCGGACAATCACTGTTAATCAGCCACTCGAAGAGCTTGGACGGCTACAAATACAACACCACGTCAGCTGTCTTGTTAGCTGAGATTATCAAGTTCTTCCTGGCCATTTTCTTGTTGTAAGTCTCATCGAGAATTAACATCGTTCGTGTTGATGTAATTGCAGGAGATGGGAAGGTCTAGAGCTGAATTTTCGTGTTAACAAAGATACATTACTATACAGTATACCTGCCATCATCTATTCACTGCAAAACAATCTCGTCTTCGTCGCTCTCTCTCACATGGACCCCACGACCTACCAGATTCTAGTCAATCTGAAGATTTTGACCACTGGTGAGTTGAATCTATCTCTCACCTCATCTCATGTTGATAGGTGTTCTATTTCGCATCGTGATGGGTAAAGAGCTCAGCAGTCTCCAGTGGTCTGCTCTCTTCCTCTTGGCGGTCGGTTGTGCCGTCAGTCAGACACCCTGCGAAACGTCCTCTGGCGTACAGACGTCCTTCATCGGAGTCATAGTCTGTATCATTGTGTCTTGCATGTCCCCCGCAGCCGGCATCGCGACAGGTGAGGTGAGCATCAGAATGCCATCACCGATTTTCACACAGAATGGATCATGAAGAAGAGTACATTGAAGAAAGATCCTCTGCACAGTCAGAACATGCACCTGTACTTCTTCGGTATCATCTCGAACTTCATCGCCTACGTCGATGAGCCCAATTTTATGACTTCTTCCTTCTTCGAAGGATACACCCTCTCCACTGGTCTCGTGGTTCTCAGCTACGCCTTCACTGGGCTGACAGTTTCTCTCATCATGAAGTATGCGGACAACATGGTAAAGATCTACTCGGTGGCTGTATCTATGGCCCTCACACTCGTCTTATCTGTACTCTTTATGGGACAACAGCCGACGAGTCAGATGTTCTTTGGCATCTCCATCATCACCGTTTCGATCCTCATGTATTTCAACGTCGTCACACCCGAGATATCACAGAAGACCCTCCCAACGACGCAGGAGGGAACAAAGAACACGTAATAAACCATTTGTTTGTTCCAAACCTCTTCATCGTGTGCTATGAAGCCAAAGAAAATGAATAAATGTTTCGTAAGTGTTAACACTCTCATTCTCAGTACAAGCTATTTTAAAAAAGAATACCCTTGTATAAATGACAGATGTATTACGCTTCTCAAATATGGCGTTCCCCTTATCGGGATGAATGATCTCATTCGATCACGTCCTCTTTCGTTGTCGATATTTTGTCTCATTATACATCCGTGTATCAAGGGTATATACTGCAGATGAAACAAGACGTGGTCACATGTTGGCCTACGAAGGTACCTTCAAAAGTTGACAGCTCGTTGTTGGATCACATATGGATTGCTCCGCTTTGAAGAGCTCACAACACATTAGTCGTAAAATGATTTTGTGATCTGGGTCCAACACTGGCTCATGAAAGATTGAATTGGAATTTCATTTTATTCCTGTGATGTCTCTCTGACAGGCCCCAAAATTTAGGCCGCCGCTGGCCTGAACTTTTGTGTCGTCTCTCGCAGTGCTAATCTGAATGGTACAGCATCTGAATGCTGACGTGAATCCTGAGGATATCTCGAAGAAACTGTACCAACCCAAAACTTTTGGGGTCTACTGAGAGTGAGGACCTCCTCACTTTTCATCGTGCACACACACAAACACCATGCACCATTCCATTCAAGAAGACGTGGCCCTCTTGGGAACCAAGGAGAGAGTCTCCAAGATCGCCTCACGGGTGACCAATGCATTCCTCTTGGTCGTCATCATCGGCCTTCTGACCACCACATTGGTCCTCTCTCGCAGTGCAGATTCCCTCAAAGAAGCGCCTCCCACCCTCAAGGTCAAACTCGAGGTTAACACCTCGTATTTTATGCCCCAGGTCAACGCCCCTTACATGTCCGGCGCCAGATTTGCACTTTCACCTTATACAAACAATACTATCTGCACCTACTTCCTGAAGAACAGTGGGGCCACTCGAGGTTTGGCTCCCATCAGCCTCGTCACGGCGCGGTGTGGGCTCATCGGAGTATACGGATACTTCTCACTGGGATACGACTACACCAAAGGAAATGCCGCCATACTTCCATACGGAGCAGAAGACTACAGATTCTTCGTCAGTGAGTTAATCAGCTCCAATTCTCCTCTGACTGTGTGCAGATGCGACCTCGCTCACACAGCAGAACCAACCCGATCTCAACATCGGTAAACACGACGTGTGTTCGGTCGGTTTGGTCAACAACAATGTGACGTGCAGCTGGAACGTGACTACCTACAACAACAATACCATGTGGGCCTTCTCCACCATGAGTTTGGCCAATCGCCAGCAGTGGATCGTGTGGCCCACGACCGGCACCCCTGCTTGCCTTCCCTCTTCTGACCAACGCTCCCTGAATTTGTCTCCCAACCTCAACGGATTTCCTCCCTGCAATGGCTTATGGTCCCTCAGCAATGTGACTTGGAAAGCTCCCCCCACCGCTTTCGATCTGCAGAAGGATCCCGGTCAAGACTGATCTCTTCACGAGCAGTGATTCACTCAATACATTCCTCATCTCATGTCTCGTCATCTGAGCGTGTTTTCATCGCTTCATCACATCAGTCGTTGTACATAGGGTGGTCTTTATTCTTCTTCGGCCTTATCGTTGTATCCCATAGCCTCTCGTGACTGCTCGAACGGTGATGCTGGTAGCGTGAAGTAAGTATCTGCAAAAGTCAGACGTTCAACTCATCATCATCGTCTCACTCATTCCGTTCATTCCTGGTTGCATGTCGTCTCCTTCATCAGCGATTCCATCGACTGATGACTGCTCTCCCTGGATGTCTTCCGTCTCTTCGACACCTTGCACTTCGTGGTCTTCGTGGGCTGAGTTCACTCCGTGATGGGCGATGCTGACGTTCTGTTCTTCCAGCAGGTCTTCATGATGTGGATTGCGGCTGATCTGGTGGTGGACAGATTCCTCGTGTGAAGAATGGTTGTGGTTGTTCGTGTTGTTTCTCTGAGGTATTCCCTTGATGGGATCGATCTTTCTGCGGTACGATCAGCGATGGTCACAGGTGGAACCTTCACCGGCTGCGGTAGATGGTCTTCTCTGATACGTCTAAAAGCTTGGCTAGTATTTGTACCGGGACATCCTCTCCGATCAAGTGTATGATCTGTCATCAGTAAGCTTCATGATCGGGCAGCAGCGACCCACCTGTTTTCTGAGAGGCGAGTTATTGGGTAGACCCTTCAGACTGACGGCCACATTTTGTATGATCTTCGAATGCCACAAGGCATGAGTCTCGTAATACTCCTTCCTGCCCCAGTCCGAGTTGATCATCTTCTTCAAGAATGAGGGTTCACTCGTCAACTTGTCCACCGTTTCCGAGATCCTTTTATACTGCATTTCTTCAACAGATGCGTTCGTTACGGAAGTCACCTTCACGCTGGGATTGGAATGCTCGCTGATGGGTACATTTGGTCTGCCTCTTTTCTTTGAATCTGATTCTCCACTCGTTTTGGGCGAGGATCGTTTTCTATCGTTGGGTGTCTTTGTTCTTTTTAAATGGATGTCTGATATGTTGATATCTGGAGGTGATGGCACTTGTGTCACTGAATAAGAACTACTAAAATTCGATTCGAAATGAGACTCAGTGCCTTCTGCATCGAAGACTTCTGGACATGATTTTAGTGATGATGATAGGATGATTCGAGGTCGCAGACGAGGAATTCACCGTTTGAATATTGCTGATGCAGAGCAGCCAATGTTGTGGGGGTCTCGATCATCGGCAGGGGGTCGGCAGGGGGCATGTGAGTTAGAGGATGATGATCTAATGCCCCTGCAGACAAGACCGTCTCAATTTCAGATTTGTCGGTCCATTCGTTGTGATGCCCTGGGTCATCCATGATTCGCTCAAGATGATGTGATGCGATGTTTCAAATGAAATTGCGTCTCTACAAAGCATGCACCTCCTCTTAGCTCAGTCAATGTATCATCGTTTAGGAGTTTATGAGCAGCGTAATAATGCTCCACGTGCGTGAGGTATGAACTCTATTTCCTGGATCATCTCCACCCATGTGAGGAGTGCAACTCACATACCTTAATTATCACAACTGGAGTCCAATCTCAACAGTCATGTTGTGGATCCAATCTTCCATGCCTCTCTTCTCCTTACTCAGGGTGTCTATCAGTTCCTTCGTCATCTTCTCTTCCTCCTCCAATGTCACTGCTGCATGATCTTCAGGGGATATCTCAATTCACGATAACTCACTCTTTTTTGGTGTCCTTTTCACAGGTACAACGGCTTTTGTTGGTGAGCTGATGACAGAGGGTGGGAGATTGTTGAAGAGAGGAGGGGTCACAGGTGGGCAGTGTTGTACCTCAGATATCCATGATGACGGTAATTCTTTTTGACGAACCATTTGATGCTTGATAGGACTCTTTGGTGCTCTGTGGTGAGAGGGAGTATCCAAAACAATAATTTCGTCTAAAACCAAATCATCAATCAGAGGATCGAATGACGAACGCTCACCTTCTGAATCACTATCTTGGACATATTGACCACTTCCATCGTCGTCTTCCACAAAATCGTCCCGCCAACAGGGAAGGAGCTTTCCATTCTGATCGTATTTGTCCTCTTCATTCAACACGTGCGATTTCTTCTTATTCCTCTTCTTCTGTGCCAGAGCAACAAGGGCTTGATGATGTTCCAGCGATGTCATCCGATGTTTGAATTTAAATTCAACCGCGAAGAAAAATTAGAATCAAAAGTGTAAATCGAACCTGACAGAGATGAGCTCTTCCCTGTGTTGTCCCACAGGACGGTGCCTCGTGATCTAAACCCTAATAATAGGTCTATTATCACACTACCCCAGTTCTTCTAAGGAGGAAGAGCCTAAAGGGGTCTCCCTCCTTTCTGTAAGCGGCAGAACGGGTTCAATTCTAAAAAAGTGTCAGGTCTAGACCGTTTTTGGAAACTAGCTCGGAGAAACATTTCAGCAACCTGACAGTCATAGGCTACCGTCTATCCTCTGAAAAGAGGGTGATGGGAGGAAGCAGTGATCCATTATGAGACTCTGCTATCCAAGTAGTAAAGATTTGGTAATGTGAGTGATGTTGAACCGGAGATGGAAGATCTAACGCATTCAAGTGCTCCACAAAGGAGAGATTCGCCATCCACCGAAGATCGAGCGCAGACGTTAATAATTCAACACGACGGGAGCCACACTGCTCCTATTCACACAGTATCAACCTTCGTAGAACCGAACGACCATGAGGTGATTTGGCCAGAAGAGACGATCACCTTTCAGATAGTGATCTTTAACAGGGACAAACTAAGTCGATCTCCTGCGAATTGTCTTCAAAAGGAGGTATGCCCACACTACAGATGAGCCAGGTTACATCACAACCGTCGAGGAGCGACAACGATGTCACTGAGATCTTCTCTCACACAAGTAGAGGAGACCGTTTCATCACCATAGAAGCTAAATTACAGACCAAGATTCTGGCGCCCGAAATCTTTCGTCAATTCATCGTGCCAGGTGAAAGCACTCCTCCCTCATTATCTGACCGGTTAAGGCACCGAATACAAAGAGATAGAAGCTCCCATGTCTGACCGTCTTACACCCAATGTTGTTCGTGATGAGGAGCCAGACAGAAGCAGCGTATCAGCGGGGGCCAACATGCAGCCAAACATGTTCCCAAAAGAAAAGACCCACAAACGAAGAGTGTTTCGTGCATCTTCTCTATCTCCTCTCAACGCAACTCGACTCCAACACTTGACCAAGAGGTCTTCCATTACCGTCGTGAATGACATCAAGCAACAGCAAGGACCGTTCACACCTTCAGGTTAGATCAGATGAAAATCTCCGCCTCTTTGACCCTCTTTTAGAGTTCATCAAACTGCACCTGGATCTCAGCCCGATGGAAGAGAGAGAGGTCAATTTCTATAAGGAACTATACTACAGAGGAGAGCCCAGAAACAACGAACAGAGTGATGACTTGTCGCGTACAATCTCTCACCATGCTGTAGACTTCGATGATCTGTCAGGTGATTACATCGTGCACATGAAAGGACAAATCCAATACCGCTACGAGATCGTGGGGTGAAAAAAATCGTTTTCAATGTATCGACTGATGCTCTGAAGTATTTTGGGGAAAGGCTCGTTCGGTCAAGTGGTGAGGGTGATGGACCACAAGGACAATCGATTTTACGCCCTCAAGATCGTCCGCAGTAAGATGAAATATTATCAGCAGGCTCTCTCCGAAGATAAGATTCTCAAGCTTATCCAGCAGAAGGTGAAGACGATATGTGCCACTGTCCCTGACGAAGAATAGGACCCTTCGAACCAATCACATCTCGTGCAGATGGTGGATTCCTTCGAATTTAGAGGTCACTTTTGCATCTTGTTCGAGCTGCTGAGCATCAATCTATATGAATTTCTGCAGGCCAGCCAATTTAAGGGGTTCACCATACGATTGATTCGAAAGTAAGTGAGGGATCACATCTTGAGGTATTGATGGACGTCAGATTCGCTACTCAGATTTTAGTCTCCCTCAAATTCATGCAAAAGAACAGATTAATCCACTGCGATCTTAAACCTGAGAACATTCTTCTGAGAGAGCCCACCAAATCAGCTGTGACGATCATTGACTTTGGAAGCAGTTGTTTTGATCACGAAAGATGTGAGTCATCCACCATCGACGAGCGTCTAATCATCGCCTCAGCCTACACGTACATTCAAAGCCGATTCTACAGGGCACCTGAGGTCATACTGGGCATGCCATATACTGGTGCCATAGATGTGTGGTCGATGGGATGCATCTTGGCGGAGCTGTACACCGGAACTGCTCTGTTCATGGGAGAGAACGAATTAGACCAACTTCTTTGCATCATGGAGGTATAGTCATATCGACATTCCTTAATTCACCGACGCCCAAGGTGCTGGGACTACCTCCAGAGAACATGATGCAACAATCGATTCGAAAGGGTTACTTCTTCAGTAAGTCAATTCCATTCCTCATCAACGCTGATATTGTACAGCCCCCAGTGGTAAGCCCAGGATGACCGAAAACTCGAAGGGCTTGAAGAGGACACCAGAAGTCAAAGATTTGAAGAAAGTTCTTCGCTGCGATGACGATCTCTTCGTCAGCTTTCTCTCTGAATGTTTCCGTTACGATCCGAAGGAGAGGCTCACACCCAACCAGGCGTTAAGCCATCCATGGATCAAAATGGTGAGACGCTGTCATCCCACAGTAACTGATGTGCCGGAACAGGGTAAGATGGACATACCCATCGTGCCTTCAGCCGAAGATACTTCCGCCGACGATCGGCCACTGGGGAACTTCATGAAACCTCTCAAACCGAGAAACATGGAGACAGCTGATGTAGAGGATGTCATCTCCATGCAGCCCACCGTACTTCCTGCAGTGAGACCTACTGTACAGAGATCCATGTCGAGGGGAGAGGTCGTGCCGCTGCGTGAGTGAATGACGTGAGACGATGGATGATGACGCTGCGCAGCGAAGAGGAGCAGTCAGTTCGGTAGCTTGAAATTGGGCAAGGGAGGAAGTCTGCGAGGGGGCGGTAAGCTACTGCCGGAATTGAGCAGGAAAGTGGCAGCTATTATGGAGGAGTAGGCGCGCGTCCTTGTATTATTAATCCTTCCTTCGGCATTGGAGGATCGATCGGCGGAGTGACCGATTTGGAATCGAACTCGCATTCCAATCAAACATAGATGAGAGAACAGACAGCACTCTGATGCATAAAGATCATCTGTCCCATTCTTTCAGAACAGGCTGTGATGTTACCGTGGTAACGATGCTCATTTTTCAAACTTTTCTACAACGCCTGATGGCACATCGGGAGGCAAATTATGATCTGTGTAGAATGTGGTGAGGATGTCTCTGCAGTATATAAGCAGATAGGACGTTCAGTCCGTTTGACCAGATGCGTGAGATATCATCGCTCATAATGTTGGTGATGACTCATCTATACGGTAGGGGAACTGTGGAGAGGTTGCAGATAAATATGTAGAATACGATCTTATAATCCAGTTTTTGGATCTCATTCTCCTTCGAACACAAGTATACAGGTGACGACCGATCCATCTGTCTCACCTTATAATGGCTGAAGTTCAACAGACACCTGCTCTTCAACGCACACGATGACAAAGATCCTTCATATGTTTGTGATTTGAATGTGCATACATCCAGCTAACACTGATCAGAATGGGTATCTCAAGATCCTAATCATCTACGTCTTCTTCGAGTCATGTGAGTTCCCTCGTTCCTCTCACCTCATTAATCGTTTCAGACATGCAATGGAACTGCCAGTGGGGCTCTGAGACAAACCCAATGTTTGAGCGGACGACACATCAACTCAACATCAAACCAAGAGCGGCTGATTTTTCAGAGTACGTCCAGATCGCCTCCTTCACGATGCTCGAGATGATGTTGTACGTCTTCTTCATCCTTGTCATCGCAGAGATCGGGAGGAGGATCATCGGAGGTGCAAAGAGAACGAGGTGCAAACATTTCAGAATCCAAACGTAACGACGACAGTTTCGGTACCTTATCTCGTGGTATCATTCTCAGCAGTTTCGGTAAAGGTTTCATCTTCCTCAGCATGATATGGAAGTACCCTCTGTCTCAATTCAACTGTCTCCTCTCTCTCTTCATCGCATCTTCGAATGTCATCGCAACCAAGGGTGAGTCTTTATGTGTATCCAACACTTCTCACGATCGATAGCTGCCACTGGAAGTGGTACAATCGATTCCATTCTGTTTATAGCAGGTGAAGTGTGCTCATAGATGGAATGAGAGCTGAGAAGGTGTAGTTGCACAAGTGCTGAGACTGCTGTTTCAATCTCTGACGGATCTCCTCTTTGACGCAAAGCCTACGTGCCCCGTCTATAACTGTTTTCGCATCACATAATACATTGTGAAAAGACAATGGACCTCTTCATTATCCAATGTGCAGGTATGCATGCATGATTCAAGCTGGCTACAAACGAAATCTTGTGGGTATCAATGATTGCATAATTCTGTCAACACACCAAGCTTACGTAGTATAGGGGTAGTACTTTGGATTGTGGCTCCAACGACCGCGGTTCGATTCCGCGCGTAGGCAACCAACTTTTTTGCTTTCGAATACTCGATGGCTATAGATGTTTTATTCTAATCCAAACACTTGCGCGAGCATGTCTACGTCCCACAGCAGAATGTTGTCGTTAGGCACTCGTTCCTGGATGTGATCGTGAGGGTGATCGGCAGGTCCCATCCACTCCTCTCTTCTGGCGTCATCCAGATTGTACCAGTCTTCCTTTGTGATAACCCGCGCGTTATCTGCAAAATGAAAGGCCTTCCATCCCAGCAGGTCTCTCATGCAGTCAGAGAGAAATAGCTCCATGATGTCGGAGTGCTCTTTATGTGACTTGTTCAAGATGTCTTTTAGGGTGCTGTCTTTCTGATGATCTGTTACAGGATTAGATCCATCTCTATGAATGGATTACTCACTCAGATATTGAAGGATGCGCATGTCCAAGCCAGAGGGTGTTCTTGTGAAGTCCAGTTCCTCAGATCGCCATTCCTCTCCCAAACGATGTCCATCTTTGTCTTGTAGAGTGCAGGTGATTACGACCGCTGATTTCGTATTGAAGTGGAACTGGGGGTCTCTTGAATGAGACCTTGATGAATCCGTCTTCCGAGGTGTATGAGGTGACCGGGCATATTTGGGCGTCTCTATCACCACAGGCAATGCTGACCCGGAATGGTTGTTGTTCGAGAACTTGACCCAAATCTCGTATGTATAACTGAAAGATGAGATCCCGTCGTCTGCCACGTTCTGAAGGAGCCAGTTGAAGGAGATGGCCTGACTTTCCGGATTGCCACAAGAGTACTGGCCAAAGACCACAACCGTTCTGGTCAAATGGTACTAGGTAGTTCCACAAGAGTCCTTGGCTGTGTCGATAGAAGTGTCCCCTTCGGCGCTCTTTGAATGCGGGGTCTTTGATGTGATCCCTCAGCTCTTTGGATAGTATCATGTTTCTGTTTCTTGTCGTCCTCGATCTGAATGACCACCATTTTTGAACGTCTTAATGGGCCGGTCGTCCGTCCGGCTCTGCACGAGGACGCCCGGCCGTCCGACGTCGCGATCTACAAAACTTGATGAATTTTCAGGCATTTTCTATTATTTCAAGCTTTCTTGACGACCGCCGGAGTCTTGGCAATCTTTTTCGTTGGAACTAGTACCGCAGCTTCCGTTTTTGTCTTCTTCTTCGTCTCCATACCATTCTCATCGAGCTCCCCGGTATCCATCAAGTAGGACACTCTCTCAAGATCGGCAATGATGGTGGCCAGATCTGGTCGACTGATGATCTTGTGGGACCAACATTTACGTATGAGAGTACCTTCTTCGTGTGAGATGACAAAGATTGAGGGTCCTCAACTCAGGACGGACGGTGATTCGGCTGGAACAGAGGGTCTCTTTCCTTGCTTTCCCACGGCTGAAATAAGCTCGGGCAGACTCATGCCTTGATAAGGTATCTTGCGAGCTACGATCTCCCACATCACTGAGGGTGGTCAGCCGTATTCATCAGAATATTTTGTGTTGTTCACCTATACCGAAAGAATAGGTGTCCACCTTCTCGTCATAAGGCTGACCAAGGAGCAGTTCTGGACTCATCCACTGAGATCATCAGCACTGGCGTACATATCTGCTCACCAGAGGACTGCCGACTTGCTCGATGAGTTCTTGACCCTTCAGCTTCACGCACGACAGACCGAAATCACAGATCTTGACCTTCAATGCTTTGTCGATCAAGAGATTCATCGACTTCAGATCTCGGTGAATGATGTTGGAGAGGTGGAGATAATTGAGACCAAAGGCGGTCTGTTTCAATATGTACAATGTCTCTTTCATGTTTAATTTCGTCTGTAATACATCAGAAGAGCCGCGAGATGATCGGCCTGCCTTTCTCTTGTGGATGAGATCATATACGGAGCCACCATCCATGTATTCTGTGATCATACACATGTTTGGCGGCTTCGTCGATGCGCCCATGTACAAAATGATGTTGGGATGCCTCAATTTGCTTCTATCGTCAAAAGATTGCACCGTGATATTCTTTCACCCCATCATGGCGATCTCCCTTTGAAATTCCTCGACGACGTCAGACGATACATTGGCAAGTGTCTTCAATTCTTTACATGCCACTTCGGCGCCCCTCCATTTTGCTTTATACACTACACCAAAACTACCTCATCACCTAGTCAGCTCAGAGTGAGATCATCTTCTCACCTTCCCCTAGTTTGTCCTTCAGTTCGATCTCAACAAATGGAATCTCCCACTCATACGCGTTTGGTGCCTGATGATGGTGACGTAAAACAGTTAGATCTAGCCCTGAAGTATCCCAGTTATATTTTTCGATTCCCGCGATAAATCTTAGCATCGTAAAGGATAAATAATCGTTCAAAGAGGTAAGTAAGAATTATAAAAAGGATACTCGTCGATGGTGATGACTCCACTTCGATTTTGATCCATCTCATGATAAATTCGATTCACTTCAGGCATTGTGATGGTTCCTATTCTCATTCAACTTTCTTCTCTTCTCTACTCACCCAAAATCAATCGTAGTAATTCGTGCAATTCATGAATATCGATCGTTCCGTTTCCATCAGCATCAGCAGCATTGAAAACGCGAATAGCTCGACTGACCATCTCGTCTTTCTTCATCGTTGCTTCTCTTGTGTCAACTTGTCTGGGCGTAGCTATAGCAGTCTTTCGTGGCTGGCTGCATCAGTCGTCAATTCATCACAGGTGTGATTTACTGTAGCGGTGACTTTGGCTGTAACCGGTCTCGTGGGTGGCAGGTTTAATTTGAGAGCAGGTGCAACTTTCTTCACGGGTTCATTCTTTTCCACCACTTGAACATCCTTATCTGCTAAATCATTTTTCTTACTAAAATTCTGAGGGGACTGCGAAGGTTGTGGTGGTGGAACACCTCCAGAGGGGATGATGACTCTGTCCGCCATAAGCGCGATGATGCCACGAGTCTCGATCACTTTTCCTCCTTTGGATTGTCTCGAATGAATTTCTCTAAAGACATTTGGAGGGCTTTTTCTCCGTACGCGATACCCTTAACGAATCTGTCAGTTAAGGAAACTATTACACTAGGGTGGATGTGAAGGATACTGTGCGAAAGAGATAGTGGCATGCTGTTGAACTTCCAATCGTTTCATCAGAGCGCTGACCTCTTTAGCGTTGATGGTGGGATCAACAGCTGTCTCCTGCGTTAGACTGAACGTCTTCTTCGATTTCATGAGCGCTGATCACACCTTTCAGACAAGTGAATAATTCCTTAGCGGACAGACATCCATTGTTATCCGTATCTACCTTACAAAACAGCTGGTATATAGAATAGATGTCTGAAGCGGTGAACTTTCGCTTCCTCGTGGTCAGACCAGAGATTAACTCTCATCAACTCACCAAACCCGAGCTCTTCTGTTGTCTTCGTCCTTTCACCGCTCCGAAGTAGCATACACCATCCACTAACCTGTTCAATTATAATCAATCACCATCGTAATTGATCGAATCACATTGCGAAATTGACGGTATCGCCAGGCCTGCATCCCAGGTGCTGATAGAAAGATTCGAGATCAGATTTTGTGATGACTCCGATCTCTGCCCTCTTCAAGACATCAACGATCCCTGCTTCTTTTCGTATCGTTGCACTACTTCCAGCAGTTGCTGCGAAGACCTGATGGAGCCTGGCAATTTCCTCCCAAGTCAAGCTGAATTCAGCCATGTGCAACGGAGGGTTGCTCGGGACGGATATTTTTAGTATTAATAATTAGCGTTTACGTTCCCTCGTTGTTTCGTGTCGTTCAGCTGCCATCGTGTTTCACATAACAACAACATCCGATGGGTAACAAGCCAGCAAAAGGGTCTAAGAACGCCGACGTCGAGAGAATCGCTCAAGAGACGAAAGGTATGCGAAAGACTAAGATGTGTGAGACTCACCCCGTTAGTGGACAAAAATGAGGTTCTCAAGATGTTAGAGACATTCAAGGCTGTATCCGATAAAAGCGGAAACGTCGATAAAAAGACGATGCAAGCTTACATTCAGAACAATGTAGGATCGACCAATAGTGCTCTTCTCGCCGCCGTCTTCAACATCTTCGATACAGATAACAGCAAGTGTGTCTACTTATTCATTATCTCATTCCCTAATTACCCAATTCAGGCAAATCAACTTTCAAGAGTTCGTTATGGCCATCAATCTGTTGTCCAACCCCACACCAGAGGAAGCTATTGATGTGAGTCGAAGAAGATCATCACCTCATGTCTGACTCCATCAGATCTGTTTCAGAAGTTTAGACTTGAACGGTGATGGTTACATCTCAAAGGGTGAGAATGATGGAGACGAACCTCTCTGATGTGCATGCAGGAGAGTTGAAAGAGATGGCTCTGTTGGGTGCCAGGATGAAGAGACACGTGCAGATCTTCAACGCCCAAGGTTCATTGGACAACGTGAGATACATCATGTTGGTGTCGATGAGTGATCTAATGATGTGCAGGTGGACCTCCCCATCTCTGAGGTCAGTCGTGCCACTGCAGAGGCAGAACAGATCTTCAACCTGATGGACATGGACAAGGTGACGATCGTCGTTTCTCCTTCCTCTGATCGCGATCAGAGTCGCAGCGTATCGAGAGAAGAGTTCACCGCTCTGATGGAGGACAAGATCGAGTTGAGAAAATACATCGAGGGCATCGTCTTCAACGAGAACATCCGAAATCTCTTCAAAAAATAGATTTATTTACGATGTATCTACAACGGTCGATCCATCTACAACGATTGAGTCCCTCGCAACCTTCTTCTCTCACCCTTATCTGCGCCTCTTCCTCCTCAACTCCTGCGCCGCGCGGTCTACATCCTTACGTTTGTTCGTCTGGGGGCTGCCCACAGCTGCAGACACTTGTTTCGCCCTCTTCACTCGACCTCCAAAGGCATGTCTGTCCGGCGATCCTCCCTCATCGATCGACTCCGCGTCCGCCCTGCACACATTGAGGATACTCTACAACGGCGTTGTAGACGCTCGCTCACTCCACAGACTTTTCGGTCTCGTCTTCAGATTCGACTTCGTCCTTGATCTCTTCTTCTTCTTCTTCTACAGCAGAGGGGACCACTTCACTCTTCACCACCACCTCCTCCTTCACTTCCGCATGGGTGGGGCTCACCCTCTGAGTCTGAGTCGTCTCCGTCTACAACGACGTCAGTCTACAACGGTGTAGATGGATGTACCTCTTGAGGTCGGGAGTCGAACTCGTCGTCCTGGAGGGGATCTTCTTCGATATCTTCTTCGTCTTGGATCCTATCTTCTTCTTCTTCCACCTTGTCTTCTTCGTCCTCTATCTCCTCCCTCACCTTCTCTCTATCAGTCTCTCTCTCCTCTCTCTCTTCTCTCACCTCAGATATGTGGGTGACTTCACCTGCCGCCTTCTTCTTTCGGTATGAAGCTAGGAATTCTCTCTGTTCATCTCATCAGCTCACGATGTCGATTGTGTCGTAGAGTGTGAACTTGTCGTGGGAATGGTGTACGTACCGAACGCTTTGCGAGTTCCCAGAGGATACCCCCCTTCTTCACTTCTTTTCTGAAGAAAGGTCTCGTTGTGGGGTTGTTTGACAGACTGGCCTGTATGGCTCTCCTGCACTCTGATGTGTACTTTGTACCGTCTCTCCTTCTCAGATTGTCAAACATCTGTAGCCGCGTCAGTTGTAGACGGACGTAAGGTACGTACCGGAGCGATGTACTCGTAGATCTGTTCGAAGGTGGCAGATCCTCCCCTGGCATCGACGGCCTCGATGATGAGTACTGTACGCACGTCAATCTACAACGCAGGGCGTCCCACTCACTCTGCAGTTCGGTCATGGGTGGATCGCCTCTCTTGGCGCCGGCGAGCGAGTTTGCTTTTCCTTCTTCGTCTTCTTCTTCCTGCACCTGCTCTCCATCAGAACTATCCATGTTCCATCTACAACACCTCTGGTTCCTTCTTTCGATTGTTGTTGTTCGTCTTCTCCTCTGTGCGAGCGTCACCGGCCCGATTCGCGGAATTTTCCTCACCCTTTCCTCGACTCTTCAGTGGCGTGCCGACGTCGTTCTCCTGCACCGGTCAATCTACAACGAGTCACTTCTTCTCACCCTTCTGGCATTGTTGAGACGTTCGGCGTTGATCATCCACCAACCCGTCCTCTTTGGATCCCTCTTGAAGATCCTCTTGCTGTCTGTCAGGGCAGACAGGACGGCTCCCTTCACGTCCGTGTTGATTGCCTTCGTGCGACTCCAATTCTGTGTGGGGTCACAATGATGGACGATGTGGTGTTCACCTTGTTGGCGTAGTGCACGATCATGTCAAAGTGACATGAACCTCCGTTCTCGTTGATGCAATCGCAGATGGTCTCTGTTCTTCGTCAGAAGATGTAGATGATGAGAAGAGTGGAGAGACATCAGGTATGAGGAGATATAGAGGGTAGAGGAGATACTGACCGTGTAATTCAGATATGGCTGGATGCTTCCTCTCTTCTTCGGGATCCATCTTTTCAAAGTCAGGGGCCTCGTCTGTGTTGTAATCGCTCTCTCTACTGTTGTCTTCAGGTGATGCATCTTGCAGCCTCGTCTCCAGAACCGATTCATCCACTGCACCGACGGCCTGTATGGATCAGTATCGCGTGGCATCATCTACAACGAGCCGAACCTTGTCGGGAGAGGGGTTGGCCTTGCTGTCTGCAGGCTCTTCACGAGGTATGAAGATGC
The DNA here is from genome assembly GCA_003024175.1 of Planoprotostelium fungivorum. Lineage (NCBI taxonomy): Eukaryota > Evosea > Variosea > Cavosteliida > Cavosteliaceae > Planoprotostelium > Planoprotostelium fungivorum. The sequence goes on along the minus strand of MDYQ01000073.1, from coordinate 63,809 downwards.
TGTCGGCGTCATCATCGCTGTCGATCAGGCCCTTTCTCCAATCTTGATTGAACGCCCTCTGATGACTATGAGAAGAGAGAAATGAGAGGGAGGAGACTCACGGCGGTGTTGACAGAGTCCTCCAGTGTCTTGCAGAGGGTCCAGTAGCCATCATCAAATAGCTTATCTCTCTGTAAAGATTGAGTCGGGTGTGGTGGATGAGATGATGATCACCCTGAAGAGTGGATATTGGCTGTTCTGCTTCAGGTTGACCTGGATGGCGCGCCTGAGGGGTGTGAGAAGTGTTGGAAATGGTGGTGTAGAAGTCACCTGCAATTTCCCACGTAATTCGTGTTGTCTCTCCTCTTGATGGTCCTCCACTTCTGTATGAGGTCAGTGTGTCATCATAACATCCGATCGTCTTCACCTTGATGACGTATTGAAATATACCGTCGATAGGTAGAGCACCTCCGTTTAAGATGATGGCTTCTGTCATCAGAGCTAACGTCACATTAGACCATTGAGTAATCCATGTCTCTCACTCTGTAATTCTGTGAGAGGAGGGACCTCCACACAGTTGGAAAGAGGATGCATCAGCTCTCTCGCCGCAGGTGAACCCATTGGATCGGCCTGCAATCTGGATGAGCGACATAAAGAAAGAGAAGAGTCTTCACCTTGATGTTCTTCTTCTTTTTTCCCAGAATTCTATCCTCTCTACCGCCATTGTTGGGATCCTTATTTGCTGGGAAAAGTCAAATGGAGGCGAGAAAGAGAGAGAGTCATACCATGATGCTGAGGAGAGCCGTTGTGTGTTGGAGAAGAAGTGACACAGAGGAGACCTCTTCGGTTGGGTGTTTGTCCAAAGAACCAGAAGACAACAGCAGGGTCGCTGTAATCTACTGCCGTGATAGACCGACACGGACTCGATTTGATACGCATGATCTCTCTTCCTTCGATTACAAGTCAGTATGGAGAGAAGATGCACCACCGAGTTAGCTCGAATAGCTCAGAATGGATGGTAAAGAAGGGAATACCTCGATGAACGAAGGTTGCTTGTGTGTTCAACGGATGGGGCGCGGAATGATTTTTCCCTTGGACAACTCCCAACTGCCCTCTACAACGCTTATCTCTCTATTTAGTCTTTTCCCTCTTTTTCGTTCTCTCTCAACGCACAGAAGATAGAAGAGATGTGGGATCGACATCTTTGGAGTGTCAATGAGATGAAAGTCTATCATCTCACGTCTATCTCGCCTCTGCGTTTGCCCAGGGATGATTTCCTCTCACTACAAGTTGCCAACAAAAGGTGACAACGTCAAGTGAGCTGGCAACACAAATTTCGCTTCAACGAATCAACAAGGAGAGGGTTAAGCATGTCGATGACCGATGAACTCGTGATCGATGAGTCTCTATATAGTCGTCAACAGATTATGATGGGAGAAGCGGCTATGAAGAGGATGGCCACGTCCAACGTTTTCCTCAGTGGAATTTCTGGGCTGGGTGTGGAGATTGGTGAGCCTCTATTTCTCCACGATGATTGACCGTGATCAGCCAAAAACATTGCCTTGGCAGGAGTCAAATCTCTCACATTGCACGATCAGGAATCCACCTCTTGGCTCGATTTATCCACCAACTTCTATTTAACATCTGACGATATAGGACGTAATCGAGCAGAGGCATGTTTCCCCAAGATTCACGAATTAAATCCTTATACCAAGTGCAGTGTCTCAAACATTGACTTGAACGGTACCGATCTCTCTTCTCTCGACGAGTACAAGGTGATCCCAACTTCCACGTCTGTGTATCAACTCCCACAGTGCGTCATCCTCGTTGATTTCACCCACGAACAACAAGCCAAAGTGAACGATTACTGTCACTCGAAGAACATCTGCTTCATCTCCGCAGAATCAAGAGGTGTCTTCACGTGGGCATTCTGTGACTTTGGTTCACACTTTGAGGTACCCATCCACCACTCATCACTTTCATCTTCTAAAGATTGACATCCCCTCAGGTATTTGACAAGAATGGAGAAGAGAGCAAAGAGGTTCTCGTCGGTAGAGTGACCAAATCATCCGATGGAATCGTCAGCACCCTCAATGACGCCCGACACGATCTGGAAGACGGTGACACCATCACCTTCAGAGAAGTCATCGGCATGGATCAACTCAACGGAACCCAGTTCAAGATCAAGGGTGAGCTCCTCTCTCCTCCCTCTTCTCATCCTTTCAGTTCTATCCCCCACCACCTTCTCCATCGGCGACACCTCTTCTTTCGGTGAATACGCCAGAGACGGTATCGCCACTCAAGTCAAGACGGTCACCACAGTCTCTTCGGTGAATCATCATTCGGCGAACGATCATCATCCGAACGCATAGACACACGTCGTCATGAGGATTATATTGACCCTCTCAGTCTACCCTCCGTGAGTCTGCAGTGGACCCATCGATCGTACCCACAGATTTCGCCAAATTGGAGTCGGGCATTCAGATGCACCTCGGTCAACTCGCCATCCATCGCTTCGCGCGGGAAAACGGCGGAAATCTCCCGAATCCCTGGAATCGACAAGATTCCGCGCAAGTGTTACGCATCGCGGCAGAAGTGAATCGGTGAGATGATGATGATGATGCAGAAGAGACATGCTGATGTGATGCAGTTCGATGAAGAACCCCGTGGAGCAGATCAACGAGGATATCATAGAGAAGATGTCGTGGACGTTCAGAGGAAGCATCGCCCCTCTCTCTTCTTTCACGGGAGGTGTCGTGGCTCAAGAGTGTCTGAAGGCTCTCTCGGGTAAATATACACCACTGAACCAATGGGTGAGAGGAGAAGGAGAGAAGAAGAACTGAAGAGAGGAGGTTTATTTGGACGCCTGTGAAGTCTTGCCATCCTCCCAGACAGATCCTTCTGAATTCCAGCCCACTTCTTCTCGTTACGACGCCCAGCGAATCTGTTTCGGTGAATCGATTGAGATGAAAGGAAAAGGCTGATCGTATCAGGTAACGCACTGAACGAATCGATTCAGAAGACGAAGATCTTCATGGTTGGATGTGGAGCCATCGGTTGTGAGATGATGAAGAACTATGCCCTGTTGGGATTAGGCTGTGCACCAACTGGATCCATCACGGTGACGGACAACGATCTCATCGAGAAGAGCAACCTCAACCGACAATTCTTATTCCGAGCGAAGGACATCCAAGTGAGTGACTCGTTGTAGACGGACGATGACGTCATCAGCAACCCAAATCGGAGACGGCCTGCAAGTCCGCCTCGAATATGAATTCCGCTCTACAACTCGTCCCCCTCTTGGATAAAGTGGGTCCAGATACGGAGAGCAAGTTCAACGATGAATTCTTTCGAACAAAGGACGTCATTGTCAATGCTTTGGACAACATCGAGGCGAGGCGATACGTTGATTCGAGGTGTGTCACCAATGGAAGACCTCTCATCGAATCGGGGACATTGGGACCCAAGGGACACGTTCAGGTGTGTTGTCTTCTCTCGTTCTTCTTTCTCTATCATTGTGATCTAACCACCATTGGTGATGACCAGTGATCAATATGATGATGATGATGATGATGACGATGAAGAAGAAGAAGAGATGAATTGAAATGGAATCAGGTGGTGGTACCCTTCATGACAGAATCGTATGGTTCCAGCCGAGACCCACCCGAGAAAGACGTACCCTTCTGCACCCTCAAGTCCTTCCCCAACGTCATCGAACACTGCGTCGAGTGGGCGAGGGACTTCAGCTTTGGTGGAATCCTCGTCGATCAACCCATGCAGTGGAATCAACTCGTAGAAGAGACGGACCTCATGACCAAACTGAAGCAACCCTTCGGTGGTGGACTGGACTTGAAGGTGAAGACATGGGAACGCGTGGCAACGATCGAATGACAGAGTCCAGAGAGTGAGAACTTCGGCCAAGTTGGTGCAGAAGAGACCGAGATCGTTCCACGATTGCATCGCGTTCGCTCGCAGAAAGTTTGAATCTTACTTTAAGAACAAGAGTCTGCAGCTGTTGCACGCCTTTCCGCTGGATCACAAGACGGACGATAAGGGAACTCTCTTCTGGTCATCACCCAAGAGACCACCCAAGGTCATCGAGTTTGACTTCAACGATGTCACTCATCGTTCTTTCGTCGTATCTCTCGCAAGACTCTACTCTGAGGTGAGCATCCATTCTGATTTGATGTGATGACGATGATGATGACTGATGATGATGATGACTGATGCACGATAGGTGTGGGATCTGCCTTACTCTGTGGCCGATCTGACATTAGAGAACATCGAGAAGGGTCTGTCTAACGTAGAGCTCCCCACCTTCGTACCCCTCGACAAGGAGATCATCACTGATGAATCCGTCAAGAAGCCAGAAGAGAAGAAGGCCAAATCCTCCGACGAAGAGGTAGAAATTCCGTCGAAATCTCACCGACATTTCACAGATCGAAGACAACTTGGACATCCTCTACAAGTACTTCTCCACCAACGGTCCATCCAAATTGAAACCCGTCGATTTCGAAAAGGTGAAGGGAGAGAAGAGAGATGAAGCTGAAAGAAAACAAGGACAACGACGGAAACGGACACATTGATTTCATCGGTAGCACGAGTAATCTGAGGGCAAGGATGTATGCCATACCTGAGGTAGATCGTCTGAAGATCAAGGCTATTGCGGGGAGGATCATGCCTGCCATCGCCACGACAACGGCGAGTATCTCGGGTTGCGCTTCACTCGAGTTGGTCAAGTTGATTCTACATCGTCAGAAGGTGTACATCATCATCACTTCAATATATCCTCACAACATCAACACATCTACAACAATAACAACAACATCATCACATCTACTACAACAACAACAACATCAACAACATCAACAACATCTACAACATCTACAATATCAACAACATCTACAACAACAACATCATCACTTGCAATGATTAAAAGAGAACAGGAGGGAGGATCACAATTATCCGACTTCAAGAACTTATTCATGAACCTGGCCCTTCCCTTCTGGGCCTTCTCTGAGCCAGGAACAGCCCCTAAGACAAAACTCGCCGGAGACAAATTTTTCACCGCCTGGGATCGCTGGGACGTCAACATCGGTGGAGCAGCCACCATGAACCAATTCCTGGAATACTTTCAGGTACATCCACCCCTCCTCCTTCTTCTCACCATCAACAGCAGACGCACCATCTGAACGTGGCCGGTGTCTTCAAAGGTGCCGTGATGGTGTTCGTTCCCATGTTCCCCGCCCACAAGAAGAGGAAGACGATGAAGTGAGAGGATGGGTAGAGGGTGAAGCTGATGCAGACAGGATGAGTGAGCTGTTGAAACCGAAGAAGGGTGCTGTGTACGAAGATCTCATCGTTACCTTTGAGAACGATGCGGGAGAAGATGTGTCGGGTCCTCCCGTCCGTTTTTATTATTAAACTGGGACTGTGATTCGTAGTGTACTCTCCTCTCAAAAATGAATCACTCGACTATTCTTCTTCTCTGTTCTATAGTGAGACAGTTGACTTTGACACGAATGATCTACTTTTCAGAAGACTGGTGAAGGATGAAATGAGATGAAATGAACCTCGTGTACATTGGGAGAGTGAATCAAGAGTGATGATGAGATTAGGATAAGTCTTATTTTATTATAAAGATTCACTATATTTATAATAGATGAATGTGTCTCACCGCCGCCCCGTTGGTACGATGGTGTGCTGCATGAACAACCTGAATCGGTTTCGATAGATCTGAGGATTCACTGCAGATATCTTATCCACCTACCGACATGAACAGATGATCTTCGTCTTCCACCGTATCACTCACATCATCCATCAGACCTTTGATCGACGTCTCCGCTCTCTTCTTCCAATTGTAAGGCGTGAAGATGTCTGTTGATGTGAGGACATTTCCTCTGGATGTGTAAAATGAATCGAACGATCGACTCACCTATGATACCGATGAACAAAACTTCGTCTCCGTCCGTGTTGAGTATCCCTCCCAGATCACTCTGGAAGAATCGTGATGGTTGAGATAGCCACTCGAGAGACTGTCCATCGTTCATTCGATCGATCGCATCGAAGATGGGATGTCACCTTATAATCGAAATGCGTGTGATCGATGGAATGGACTCCAACTAAGAGAGAATAATCCATGATATTGTGAACTTGCAAGAACTGATTCGATTTGAGTCACAGCGGTTTAGAAGATCGACTCACATAAGTGTCCTTGCTGATCTGATCCATGAGAGACTGATGCTTGGCGTAATGCATCTTGAACCTACCCGACCCTACGTCTAAATCCTTCAAAACGACGTTTCCTTTCGATTTCTCTTCCACTCTCGTGAACCTTCCACTCGTCGATCCCTTCTTCGTGTGAATCTTTCACTCGTGTAGAAACGTCGCATCACCTTCAAATCGTAACATTCACTGACGGGGAGTTGAGGAATAAATACATTTTCCATCAGGACGAAATAAACTTGAAGATTGTTCTCGCTGCATCTCAATCGATAGAGGCCGTGGAATCGACTGATAATGCTCTGCGGATTGGTTTTCATGTACTCGTAGAGAGTCAATTTTTCACTAACTATTCTTCTCACCTCGGTGTAAGAAGAGAGGATTTCTAAGAAGAACAAGACTTCATTGTGGCTGATGGTCTTAATATAATATTGTCGGTCTGTTTATCATCATCTTTCGTTCGATATCGATTGTTAAGATGCGTTGTTAGAGATGAAACTCACTCATAGTCAAATAGAAGAACGATCCAGATTTCCCCGGAGACTTTAGAGTGTAAAGACATCTGTTCTCTAATAAAATGCTCTGTCTATGTCAATCGATGGTCCATCACGGGTCTCACCTTCATGTGATCCGTCGACACGCCGAATAAATTTCTCAATTGGGTGAATATTTTTATGTGATATGCAGCGAACTCGTGCGGTCTACCACTCTCTCTATTGTTTCGTCAATCATCGTTTGACTTAATTCTTTATTCGAGTCTCGCTCTTTGTGAGAGAACATCATCTCACAATCATCGATTATCTACGCTGATAATAGAACAGGTTGGATTATTATTTATGATAGATAACAAACGAAATGAATCGATCGCAAAGGTCCTCACGTGTTGAAGAAAGACCTGTGCTTGATGTCGTCTGACGTGAAAGTGTCCGCTTTGCTCAGTGTCTTCTCTAAACCCAACAAGATGGCATCGACCATGTCATAACCAACGTCTCCCTTCTTCACGATGTTCCCTTCTCTCGTTCAACTTTTCTTCAAGAGAAATCGGAGTGAAACGAATGATGAGAGAAGAGACGAACCTCCAACGTGGAATGTCTTTGGTGGAGGCCGTGGAACAATTTTTGGTAGGTCACCCTGACAGAGGACATTGTCTAAAACGGGATACAAGTGTCCGGTGGTGGGGGGTGGGGGTGCGGCACCTGCGACGATCACCTCCTGATCTCCATCGCAGACTCACCCATCCTCGGCAGACGAAATCTAGGTGGTGAAAAGGCGAGACGGGGAGGTGCTACATCTTCTTTTTGCATCTGTTCTCGAATGTCTTCTGCACTCTGATGATGGTCAATGGAGATATCCTGTGTGACGCTCACCCGAACTCGCGTTGGCTTTGATTTTGGTTCTATGGATTTCGGTGCAGTTCTTGATACTGCAGCAAGGATACCATAACCTGGAAACAACACTGGCTTCTGTTCCACTGGGGGTGATGGTTGAGTCACATCATCCTTCGGTGGTTGATATCGTGGAGATGATTTTGGTGAGAGCTTGTGGTTGTTGATCTCATCTTGAACATCCATCTGGCATAACATCTCACTGATGGACACCTCTTCGACCTCTTCTTCTTCGAGCACCGCAGCAGTGGGTCTGTGCCGAGCTCCATCTGAAATCGATGTCGTCCTCACTTCGGTTTTATTGTATTCCTGATGGATGCTAAGGAGTCGTTACGTGAGCGCGGTGGCTCACCTGTAGACTCAAGAAAGACGATGCTCCCGAGTTGGTCGCACCCAGCACGGGTGTCGTTGTGATCCTCTGTTTGATCTTCTGTGCTGGCAACCACTTATAATCCTCAGCAGTGAGCTGAGGATACATGCTCATCTTGAATGATGCGAATCAGATGGGGCCGTCGGAAAAGTCTGTGACACCTTGAAATGTCCTTTGGCGACGGATCAATGAAAACCTTCGCATTCACACATTTTGACACTTGGGGCCCAACACGTGAGACGAAAGACCCTCTCATGATGGACCGCATATGCCTCACCATCTTACAAGTGGATGAGTCGCTCATCGAGGATGCCATTGCCTCTGTTCAATTTATTTTGCAGGACAGGATGTCTGATCATCTGGTTTCTTCTTCGTCCATGGGTTCCATCTGTATAGCACCCTCTGGGTTGTTGCTCGAGTCTTCATACGTGATCATCGTCGGCATCTCTGCTCTCTTCCTTCCACCAAACAAGGGCTTCATCACCGTAATCATCGGTCAAGGACGTTCACACCTCAAACGAAGATGAAAAGGATATTTCTCGTCAAAATTTCTCCACACTCTGTGAGCACCTGACGGTTTCTTTTTTGATTTCCTCAGCCCCACCTCCATGATGTCATTCTGCATCATGTGATCGTCTTTGTCGTGCAGCAACTCCAATTCGGATTCGTCCTGACTAGAGTAAGACTCTACCATGAAGGAGGTGAAAGAGAAAGGCTCACGAGGTCCAGCCTTGGGATCTCAACGAGATTGAAGAAACGCAGGAGAGGTGAAGTGAGGAGACCCTGCACGATGGTTGTAAAGAGGACGATGAAGAGTGTCGTTGTCTGGATGACGTTGGCGTGGTCGGTTTGGAGGTTGATGGACAGGGCAAATGCGATGGCTCCTCTCATTCCTGCGAACCACTGCATGATCTGCCTTCTTTCAACTCTGATGGAAGTGTCGATGATCACCTGACAGCGAATGGGGATCTTCTGTTTCCTCCTTAAATTCGCCAGAGCTGACAGTGGAAATATATTACAAGCCCTGCAGAAGAATAAGAGGGGCTTCGTACGAGTCAAGGAGAGGTGAAGACAAGTAGAAGAGAGGAGAGGATACGAGAGAGACGATCAACAGCTTTGGGTCCCAATCGTGTGATGCATTGGAGAAGGAGAGGCTGAACGTGATACCGAGATAAATGAAGATGACTGACTATGATTGAGCACGTACATTCGACATAGATGACTCACCGGTCTCTGATATCATGGCGAGCAATTTGATGAGATGGTGAGCCGTAGTCTGTGCTTGCTCTGATAGAGAGTACCAGTTGTAATGTTGCATGATGGCCGCAGTGATGAATATGGAGACTATCCCGGTCAATTCCGCCAGCTCAGATGTGACGTAAGATAGATAGGCGAAGGAGATCAATATGACGATCTCAAAGGGTGGGTTGTTCTTCACGAAGGGAAGCCATTTCATCATCTGAAGGGGTCAACGGTGGAGACGTAGACTCACGCACCATCGCACTGAATAATCCGAAACCGATACCTATGCCGACGGATCCTGTTGGAATCAGTGATGGTGTGTCGTAGATGGAAGTGATGAGATGATGCATTTGGATGAGGAGGATGAACCCATGTGGATGATCGGATGATGTGATCGGATGGATGATGAGCCGATGTAGATGATCAAACTACTCGTGGGCCGGTATGAATGATGATCGATAGCAAAGAAGAGAATGATTCTCACCGCAAGTGACAAGGAGAAAATCACCCAGGCCAGCCAGCAACTCCTTCGATGAGAAGACATCAGCTCCCACGAATTTACCGAGAGTGTTATAAAGAACGATGGACACGGCATCGTTGAGGACAGATTCACCAAAGACGAGACTGAAGAGGAGGGGGTTCACGTTGAGATTATTCATGATGGACAACGTGGCGACCGGATCAGTGGCCGAGATGAGAGCACCAAAGAGGAGACTCTCCAGAGCTTGCGATCGATCGATGGACTTGACGAGGCCCATCTTGGTGAAGGCGTACAAACCGTATCCGAAGACGAGAGCAGAGATGAGAGTGCCGAGGAGGGCGTACATCAAGATGGTCGACATGTTTCGAAAAAAGTTTTTCTACATCATTGAGTTGGATTGGATGGTGATGGAGTCACCTGTTTCATGGAGAAACCAGCTTCGAAGATGATGGGAGGGAGGAGAAAGAAATAGAACATCTCCGGTTGGAAGGAGAAATGCTGGCTCTTGCCTGAGATCTTCAAGATGCCACCCATCTGTTTCGCTCAGTGACGAATAGAAATTGATTCTCACCAGCACACCGAAGATCATAGAAGCACCCGATTCAGGAAAGTAGCGATTCCATCGTCTGGCAGAGAGAGCGACATTGATGAGAGAGCTGACAATGAAATCAATGTAAATTATATTAACATGGTGCTTACGCTAAGATGATTGCGGTGATGATGAGCACACTATAGAATGCGTCGTCTTTATGAGTCTGGTGCGAATCTATCACAGGCTTCGTAGAATTGAGAGTGTTATCCATTTGGGATAACATCGCAATCGGCCGCATCTGATGATCGGGTCCACAATCTGTGAAACCTTATAATTCATTTTGCGAAAAATCATTGTAGAATAACCCCTCATCGTCCAACAACACGATTACAAAATGGTGTGGGAGGATACAACAAAGACTTCGCAGGAATAAAGTTGCATCAATTCGATCATCTCATGAGCCAGTGTCGGACCCAGATCCACGAAATCATTTTACGACTGAGGTGGTGTGATCTCTTCAAAGCTAAGCAATCCGAGTGTGATCTAATATTGGCGCGAACTCCCATGGTGTAATGCTGGTTGTCTCGACAACGTCAGTAATATATATAGAGGAGCCCACAGCCCATTCCCTGGAAGGCTCGAGGTGGGAATTCAATACGGAACACCTGCTCCACACCTATCATCCCCGTTAAGGTGCTAACTTAATCTCGTCTTGCATCAAAGTGAGACAGCTACGTTCGTGTGTGGTACCTAGAGATGCCAACAATGACAGGAAAAGGTTTTGGATCGTGGGACGGAAACGAAGAACGTGACCGAAGCCCAGCCGAGGCAGGACATCATTCGAGAAGAAACAGACCTAAGAGCAACACACTAGCAACGACTACCAACTACTCTACGACGATGAGACGTGCAATCACTTTGCTACTTCTCGCTCTCTCGACCACCGCTGTATGGGCCGACACATGCCAGACGGGCTATTCTTGGTGCTCTGGCGTTAACGCATGCTACGATCCCTCTCAGTACAGCTGCAACGCTGACCAGTATCACGGACAGAACCGTCTCTGTGCCATCGGAACTACCTCTTGCAACGACGTCTGCATCGCTTCTTGCGCTTACCAGTGCGGAACTGACGGCTCGGTGAGTCATCTCGTGCAGAGGATGAGTTGAACATCGACTGATGCATGCTCAGTATGCTGCCAAGATCGACCGCACCTGTGCTTCTCCTCCATCTTGTGTGACCGACAACTTGACGGCTTGTGGCGACGCATGCTACGACAGCAGCAAGTTCTGCTGCGTCTCTGGCCAGCCTCAAGACATCAGCACTTGCCCTCAGCCCACCTCTACTGTCACTGACACGACTTGCAAGAGCCCCTTCGGTCTCTACAACGTTCGGTCTCTACTCGGCGGTCAGCTTCGCATCAACGCTGCAAAGAGCGCCACCGCTGCCGTCAACTTCACTCTGTCTGCAGGATCTCTCTTCGATCAGAAGGGTCAGCAGTGCTACATCGCTACCAATGGCCAGCTGATTTGGAGCTCAGTCCCTCTCACTAACGCTGCCAACTCAGCTACCAACACTGCCAACGGTGCTGTCAACACTGTTACCAACACTATCTTCGGTATCTCTGGCGACTACCTCAGCCACAACGGCAGCCTCCTATGGTACGCTTGCTCTGCACCAACTGGTGGATCCAACTTGTTTATCAACAAGGTCAACGGTCTTGCCTGCTCTGCCAACTACTTGTACGCCACTCTCACCGGCCCTACTGTGCCCACTCTGTCCAACATCGTCAGTTCAGTATTGAACGTCACCAAGGTCGTCACTTCCATTTTACCATTGGCCCCCGGCTCTCCCGCAGCGACTACTTACATTCCTGCTACCAGCTCTATCCCTCTCGTCACAGCTCCCTGCGTTACCGGAGGCCCATCTATCCCAGTTCCCTTCTGCTACTACTCCTTCGACAACGGTATCCTGAACAGCCTGTTGAAGGACGACAGTGGAAATGGTAAGGTTGCCACTGTGCTCGGCTTGCCCAGCATCATCGTGGGAAAGACGAAGCAGGCACTCGGCTTCAACTCTACTTCTGGCTTCCAGGGTCTGAGAATGGATCAGACTGCCGGTCTCGACAGTGCTTTCTCTATCGCCTCTTGGCTGAAGGTGAGTTCTTATTCTTCCTTTTGTCTCGCAGACATCGCTAAGAATGAACAGGTCCAAGCGAGCAACAAAGTGATGAAGATTGTGTCCACAAAGAAGGGTCTCTTCTCTCAGCTTACCGGATGGGAACTCTCCCTCAACCCCGTCACAAAGACATGCACTTTCGCCTCTGGCTTCTCTAGCGTCTCCTGGAACACCAACATCCCCATCGACACATGGTTCCACTTGGCTTTCACTGCAGAGAAGAGCGGCAAGGTCATTCTGTACATCAACGGTGTCGCTGGCGCTACTCAGAACATCGCCTTGTCCAAGGTCACTGGTCCTCTTTATATCGCCGCCGACAAGACCGTCAGCAACTTCAAGGGAGCCCTGGACGACTTCCTGATGTTCACTCAGTCTCTCTCTGCCCAGCAGATCCTCTCCATCATCAGCAACAGATGCTCTACCTCCACATCTGCACCTGCGATGACCTCTCAACCTTCCACTTACAACCCATCCTCCACTTCTGATACTCCCATCTCAACAACTGATGTGGCACCTTTTGATACAACGACCGATGTCACACCCTCGTCCACTCCTACCTCATCCTCCTATGTTGCACCCTCGTCTACCACGACTGGCGGCAAGAAGTGTGGATTACCATGGCTCTACTGGTCTTTCGACAAGATCAAGCTGGGAAAATGTACCGATGACTCTGGTCACGGACGTCACGGCGCCTTCTCTACTGACATCTCTCTCGTCACCGGTAAGCTGAGACAGGCCTTGAACTGGAAGAGCGGTAACCGTCTCTACATCACTCTGCCTCAGTTCGATCTGAACAATGCCTTTACCATCGCCACCTGGTTGCGCCTGGACGCTATCGGAGGAAAGAACGTCATCGCATCGACCAAGGCTCTTCTCAGCGGCTGGGAGCTCACCTTCGATGGCAACACCAAGCAGATCACCTTCCAATCGTCTCAGGGCAGCTCTGTCAGCTGGGACGCTAGCTCTCTTCGCGTTGGCGTGTGGTCTCACCTGGCCGTCGCCGTCAGTGCCGATCGTGCCGAACTCTACTTGGACGGCATCTCCTGCGGCGTCAAGTCTATCGCTGCCCTCGTACAGAGCGTCGTCGGTCTCAACGTGGGAGGAAAGCTGTCTGCCGACCCTCTTCGCGGCACTCTCGACGAGTTCCTCGTCTTCGCTCGCATTCTCGTCAAGGAGGAGATCATCGATGCCAAGGACAAGTACCTCACTGGAGCGATCGTACCTGCCACCAACTGGAGCAAGCAGACAGACTCTTACGACTGGGGAAGCAGCTGGGAGCTTGCAAAGATCCTGTCCAGCGTCAACTTGAACAGAGTGCAGAACTGGTGGATCTTCTAAAGTCTCTTCTTCTCTGGCGAATCTGTTGAGAAGCATAATACATATGTGATATATATACAAGGGTGTTCGTGATTATAGACATTGAGAGTCTCGACGACTCTAAGATGATGGAATATTTTAGAAGGAGAGAAAGAGACACAAGAATAGAGGAGGAAACGCCGACGCAGGAAGGAGAGCAGATTGACGACGGAGGAGGGTGAAGAAGGAGGGAGCAACAGATAGCACTCATTCGTCTTATTACACATGGGGCACTTCCACCCGATTTGATCTGCACGTAACACATTTCACACATGTTCTTGTGTCTGCTGCGGTCTGTCAGATGATGAGGATGATGATGGTGGAAGTGATGTCGGTGCTGATGGTGCTGATGATCTCACCAGGGCAATGTCACTTGTGGTGCATCGAAACACACGATGCATTCCTCCTCTTCTTCTCTCTGTCTCTCTTCTGCCTTCTTCTGATTCACTTGACAGTACGTATCCCAATTCAGACCTCCCGTGACCACCTGACATTGTCAGTCACCATCATCATCTTCCCATCATCGTCATCTTTCATCATCGTCATCTTCCATCTGTTCTCACCTGGACTCTCCTCTGTGCCTCCTTCAGCTTCTCCTCATCTTGTCTCCTGCTCTCTTCCATTCTACGTTGCACTTTGGCCAGCTTCCCTCTGTACTCTTCGTCCAATTTCCGCTTCATCTCTCGTCCTTCTTCTCTTAATCTCTCCATCTCTTCCTTCACCATTCTCGATTCTCTCTCTACTCTCTGTTCTGCATCCACAATTGCTTCACATCACGATGAGATTCTTTTTTATGTTCTCACCCATGGCTTGCAGTAGATCTCTGGTTTCGATGGCTTGCCTCAATCGTCTATTCTCTTCTTCAGGCTGCTCGGCTGGAATCTCTTTCTTACTCTTTTCTTCCTCCACAAGCTATCGTCCCTTCAGAACTGATCGATGTGACGCATTCACCTCATCATCGACAAATCTTCCTTCAATGGTCTTCCCTTTCGTCTGCACCGCATCCTTTTCCGTGCCTCTTGTCATCTTGAAAGTGTAAACGCCCTTTCCGTGTGGATGTCCATTCTCGAACTCTCCCCTGTAGATGTTTCCGTTGGCATAGAACAGAGACCCCTGTCCCTATCTCTTATCGGCCTTGTATACTCCTTCGTATCGGTCCCCGTTGGCTTCCGTACACACGCCTGTGAAGATGAGCATGAATGTATGAGCGAGTATTCATAGCTTACCCTTTCCGTTGAGCATGTCATCCTTGAACTCGCCGACGTACGTGTCACCGTCCTCCCACACGTACTTCCCTTGACCGTGCTTCTCATCCAGATGAAACGACCCTTCGTACGAGTCTCCATTGTTGTACCGCCACTTCCCGCGCCCCTATTTCTGGTCGTTCGCCCACTCTCCCTCGTAAACCTCGCCATCGGCATGAGTGACAGTGCCTTGTCCGTTCTTCTTTCCACGTAGGAAATTCCCCTCGTACACGTCACCGTTCGCCCAGACATGCTCTCCTTGATCGTGGCATTCACCCGAATCAAATGAACCGTCGTACCAACTTCCATCTTCGTAGACAGAACTTCCCTCTCCGTGTTGTAGTCCTCTCAGATTGAAGTTCCGATGTACATGTTGCAATATTCATCCTCCGGCAGTGATGACTGAGAGGGTAGACTCCACCATCTTCGACTCAGCTCGGCTCACGTCAACGACATTGTTGTCCGTCAACACTTGCAGCCAAGTCTTCCTTTGATTGACATTTGCATTCCCTACAAACAACGATTTTCTCTCGAGAAATTTCGTCTCTACTCTTTATACATCTCATCGATCATATCCCAAAGGGTCAGATCGATCACGTCGGTACTTCTCCTCTTCTCGTCTCGATATTCGTGGAACATCCTCAGCAACGTATCCAAACTCGTCGCCACAAACTTGAAATCCTTCCTGTCACTCCATCAGCATCAGTCAACTCCATCCTCTCACCTCAGCCACACTCCTCCCTGTCGATCGATCGTCAGCCAATGATCTACATCTCTTCAGTCACCGCTCTCCATCATCCCCCGCTCACTCTGTCCATCATCCGAGTAACAATCGATCATGTCGCTGAGTAGCACCGGATATCCTTCATCGCAAGAGTTCCTGTATCTCACGAAGCCTCTGAAGACTTCACCAGCTGTGCCCTTCCTGCAACGTCTAAAGAGACCGAAATTTTTGTGTTGAGCGAAAGCTCTGACTTGGGGATGGATGGGGTCTTCTCTGTTCTCTCTCCAGTAGAGAACGCCGCGAGGAAGATTCGAGATGACTTTTGATGGATGGACAGATGGAGATGGACGTGCGGAAGATGATGGTGCGTCTGTGAGGATACCAAAGAGGTCGAGGGCTCCTCGCAGACAGCGAACCGACAGTGGTCTGAGTCTGAGTCTATACAGATTTCTCCAGGTCACCTGAGAGGTCGTGAGAAGGTACATGATCATCTCAATGCACCGGTGAGGAGAATTCTTCGTGGACGTTTCGTGAGAGGCTTGAAATGGGAAGGAGTCTGTCGTATTTAAGAGGAGGTGCATCCGCCATCACATGGTGTCGATCTCCAATGATGGGAAAGAGGGGAAGATAGACACCCTGTCTTTGTTTATGCCATATTTGTATCCTCTGTTGATGACGCTTGAGAAGGTAATGTGACGTGATGAACTCACCTGTTTGTACGGTTTATGAGAAGAGTATCCAACCGCCTTCTCTGTGTGAGACACAAGCGACATGATGACTCACATTTTGAGTGGAAGGACGACGTTCGAAAAGAGGGGGCTGTGCCATGTCTCTCGACACTATCACAAGTCTCTGCATCTCCTCTTCCTTTTTACTGTTCACTTCTTCTCCCCTCTCCAATCTCTCATCGATATCTAGCCATACCTGTGGGATACCTCCCCAATCAGAGCGATGGAGTAATGGTGTGTCCATCAGTTTGGGCCAAAAGTCCCAACCTCTCGCAAGGCATAACACTCTCCAAATCGTGCGATCGAAATCGAGGTCTTCGCAGATGAGTCTATACAACGAACGTGATGCACGAGAGGTGGAGAAGAGATCTCGTGAACTCAGAAAGGAAGGGAGTGAGCTGTGTCGTAAGCAGACGATCAGCTCATGTTCCATCTCTTTGGGTGCTGTTCGAATGGCGATGATCTGATCTGCATTTGTATTCAGCGAAAAGATGAAGCCGGAAGCGGATATCACATTCCATCTCAACGATGGGAAAGATAGACTGTGACGAGATACTACCCTTCCTGTTCTTAGGCAGTGCAAAAGCTTCAAAGGATGCAGATGGACTTCACAGCATGGGAATCACTCACATCCTCAACATCGCTGGTCGATCGCTGTATCCAGAACAGTTCGTCTATAAAAGATCTTTCTTCAAAGACACAGCTCCTCTTCCAGCCGATGAAGAAGATGGAGATGAGGATCTGATTCCTTTGGATCAACTGAGGGACATTTTTCAGTGGATGGATGAGGTGGCCCACCTTGCAGAGACCTCGAAGGTGAAACTATTTGTCCATTGCATGGCTGGAATGTCACGGTCTCCGTCCATCGTAATCGGCTGGCTCGTGTGGTCGAAAAAGATGGACCTGGCGGAGGCTTATCGACACGTCAAAGAGAGACGACCGAGGATCAGACCACGCATACTGCAACAAGTGGCGCTTATCGAGGCGGAGAGGTGGAACCGACAACCGAGACCGGATGAAGAGATCGCACAGCTACTCAATCCAAAGAAGGGGAAGAAATGAAGCTGGGGTGCATGTCGTCTGATCGAGACGTTTCTCTTGACGTTCTTGTCTTTTTTTGACGAGCCGAGAAAGGCGCAGACATCGGTGTCGGTAATTACTTTTAGAACATGTGCTTCCCCAAAGGAATCAGAATGAGAGAAGAAGGTGACGACACTACTTGGTGTTGATGCTAAATGATCTCTAGAAGAGGAGACAATGCAAGATCGTCAAAGAGCTAGAGAGCTACTCGATTATATAGAGAAATATCGCTCCGTCACAGAAAAGTAAGGATTGGTACTTGATTGATGAACGTATGATGATGATTTGTTGATCTCACACAGACAAGAGCATAACCTCCGCAAGACAGTGACATTCCATCAAGAAGGTAATACGAAATTGCTTCACGAAAACATGGATCTTCAGGAGAAATTAGAGGTGATCATTAGCTTCCTCTGCATCTGCCTAATCGGAGCAGGAGGCAATATCAAACTTCGAGACTTTGCAGAAAGAATCACAAGAGAAGATCTCACAACTACGAAACGAGGCACGACGAGTTGCCAAAGAGAACATAGAGAGTCTACAGACATTGTTAGACGAAGTCGAATGCATCGAAGATGTGATCCACCTCATCGCGTCACCCTTCATCCACCTCATTATCGTCATCACCCTGATGAGATGTAAGACTGAACTCACACAGTCCCGTGCATTGTTATCTCAAGAGTTGGACGAAGAGAAGGCGAAGAATCAGCAGCTGTCTGAACAGTTGACACTCTCCGAGCAGGTCATGCGACAGATGGAGATCAAGATCCGAAAATTAGAAGAGATAGCCAACACGAACAAGTCAAGATCATCGTCACAGCAAGACGTCAATCAGATGTTCAGTGTACTCGTACAAAAGATGGATCGTATAGAACAACAACTATCACAGAAGTCATCGTCATGTGAGATCGCTCGATCATGCCATCTTCATCATCTTCATCGTCTTACGTTCCACAGTCATCGTGGATTCGAAAGGAAAATCAGTCGCAGAGGAGGCTCTTGTGACAGAGACGCAGAGGAGAAGACAGAGAAATCGTTCTCTGTTAGAGAACCGAATGGAGGAGCTCATCAACATACAGAAGAGCTTAGGTGAGAAAAGGAGACGGATGAGATTTGACTTGAATAGATGTAGACAGCAAGAGAGCGAGTGGTAAATACTCCTTCAGATCATCATTACCAGTGTCCGATCGATCAGATCGTCTGAAGTCCTCAACATGAAAGAATAAAAGGATTGAATGTTTGGATTGTGGATAGTCATGTCTTCATCGCACGGGCAACCTCAGCTGCATCATGTCTTAACGATGATGATCGTGGTCAAAGACGATGACAACGTCTCGTTGATGATGAAATCTATTCACAGGTATTTACTGAGGTCAAAGGGCTGTACTCCTCCCATCCTCTGAGACAGATGATCTTGAATGACCAACAGCTGCCTCATGCATTTCTCCAGGGCACAAGCCCATTGGTTTTCCCCTCCTCCACATGTTTCTATTGCATTCGTCAATCTTTTGATGATAATCGTCATCATCTCTCACGTATGATGGTCTGATTGACGACATCGGCAACCTTCTCTCTCTGCTGTACGGAGAAGAGACTGGCCAGAGGAGACTGCTCCGGTTTCGGATAGGCCAAGAGAGAGAAGATCTTGTTCTCATCCTCATCATCTTCCATCGTATCGCCCACCATCGACTGTCCAAACGTGATGGCATCCATGGTCTGACCCTTCTTCAATAATTCCACGAAATGTTGAGAACGAAGAGTTCTCATGCATCTCTTCTCGTCCATCACTCTCGGAAAGTCATCTTCGATGCATCGGATGGCGTTAAGAACGTCACCGTTCATGATGTTCGAGCGAATCTCTGTCATCACATTACAAGACGATATAGAAGACGTTGCAACTGACCCCTTCTCTTTTGGAGGGTTTGGAGGAGAAATTCGGAACCATCGTCGGCCGATCTCATGTGGACATCATCAGAGTTCTTGTCATCGTCGGTCGAATCGGATGACTTTTCGAAGGCTGATAGAGTGTCTGAATAGCCATGGAAGATGAGGTAACCTCTAATGAGCTCATGGATCTCCCTCCTGCTGACTGTCTTCGATTCCACCTCCACCATGAACTTTCCCTCTTCTTCCTACGCACGAGTCAATAAAGAATAAAATAGAATAAAATGATTTGTCAGAAAGAGGATTGCATTCATTCCATTTTCAGCTGAGATCATGCAATGTCAACGATGGATCACGATCATGATCATCATTGTCACATCGTCACCTCGATCATGTGTTGGATGTTGAATAGAAAAGGCTTCTTCTTCCCAAAATGAAACGTAACAGATTCGCCTTGACTGTGTAGACCGACGGTCGGGTACAGAGACAAATCACCTCTCACTCTTCGAAAGGCTGTACCCAAAAAGGTACCGTTCCTCGTGAAGAAGATCTCCCCCTTCTTGTAATTGATTCCACAACCTGATCGACATCAGATGATGCAGATGAATAAATGGGCATCACAGATGTAGAAGATGGGAGTGAGGTGACGGAAACATGATGAAAGAAACAGATCACCGATGACGTCGTTGGTGTTGAATGGATCTGAATAATTATCTCCCAGCATGCTCGAATGCAGTTTCTTGCCGTCTGAACCATCGTAGCCGTATGAGCTGCACCATGTCATCTATGAAGAACGAGAGGTGAATCGAATGAATGTCTTAGAATCAATCGAAATCGTCATTAAGAAGCATGATCGACATCAATGAAAATCCATTTCACGTACCCACTGTCCCAACCTGGTTGTCGGTTCAACTGGAAATCTGACTTACTCAAGCCGATGCAAATGGAGCTGGATGATGGTTACAGGATACGCTGCATGCAAATTGACTCACCCTCTCGCTCCTTTATTGTTGATGCTGACTTCGAAGTAACCGATCGGTTTGTCCGTCGAAAGCGGTCTGGCCGTTCGAATGGCGTATGAGAGTTAAAGAAGATGAAGATTACGAGAGTGAAGATGAACAAGGATATCCCCACATCGTGCGAATGGCTTCCTTTGCCAACGTATGTGACTGTGGTCTTATCGAGAGAAACCAAGAGAAACTTTGTATCTTTCGTGCTCAACTGTTGTTCCATGTCTGTGTGGTTATCCTCTCGCATGGGAGGTAAATCTGGAGTGATAGACATCATCTCCCTCTGTGATGAGTTGTGGATGCGTGTGAACCTTCCAAGAAAAGTTTTCTACACCTGATCATGTCATGTGGGCAGAGTAGTCAATGCAGAAGTCACATGGTGCTCTCCTGTATGTCTTCTGGCTGACACTACTACACATCGCCGGTATCTATATCTTCTCTTCAGGATTTCTCCTCACGAGATATGAGCTCCCCCAGAGATCAACGTGTGATATAGCGCCATCCCCTCTGTCTTTTCAGATCAGAGATTCCATATTTCCTGATTTGAAGGTGTCTGACACATGAGTCATCATAGATGATAACCACGTTGCAGGCTGAAGGCGATGATTCTTGCTGGTTTCCAAAGAGATTCAACAAGAGCGTCATTATGGTGATCGACGCACTTCGATTCGATTACGTCGAGATGGATCCATTTGTCGATGAGAACTCGACGAGATACAACCAGAACAAATTACCTTCCATCTATCACATCCTGCGAGACAGACCGTCGAGCAGTCACCTGTTTCGTTTCATCGCAGATCCCCCCACCGTAACAATGCAACGTCTGAAGGTGGGATCAACATCCAGAGACTATATAGACTCTATCATTCCACGCATCTTTACATCGTCTGTTCGTAGTGCTCAATGATCGTCCTAGGGTATGACGACAGGTGGCATGCCAACCTTCATTGATGTCAGCAGCAATTTTGCCAGCACAAAAGTGAGAACTGGAACAACCTCTCGTCATCCATCTCCATCACCATCACAAAAGCACATCATCCGATCGCGAGACACGTATCACTGACGACGAAACAGATCCAAGAAGACAATATGATCTCACAGTTCTCATCGAACAACAAAAACATCACATTCATGGGTGATGACACGTGGATGTCACTGTACAGTGATCACATCAACGTCAGCTTCCCTTTCGACTCGTTCAACGTTTACGATCTACACACGGTGGACAACGGCATCATCAGCAACCTCATCCCTCAGGTATTTGAATTTTGAATGTCTTCCTTGGCGGGAAACCATAGTTGACCGTTGTAGATGGTCAAAAACGATTGGAACGTACTTATCGCACACTTCCTCGGTGTAGATCACGTTGGCCATCGTTTCCAATCCAATGCTCCGGCCATGAAAGAGAAATTGGCCCAAATGGACGAAGTCATCCAACAGGTGACGCTCGACGTCGATCTACATCGTTGTAGATGGAGTCTGACGAGAGGAGGTGACGAGTACGATCGATTCATCGACGATGCTGTTGATCATGGGAGATCACGGTGCTACGGACAGTGGTGATCACGGAGGTTCTTCTCAACAAGTGAGTCGATGACTTGAAGATCATGACGATGATCACGATCATCATCGATGAGTGACGATCGATCGATCATGATCATCGAACACATCATATCGTTCGCAACGACAGACTTGAAATCTCACCGTGAAATAGGAGGTCGAGTCAGCTCTGTTCACTTACAGCAGAACACAGTCGATGAACAATCCGTTTCCCTCTTCAAAGGATGTGACACACGCCATCAGCAGGCACAACTCAATCGTCGAATCTTCTTATCGATCTGTACCTCAGGTTAGAGAAACAGACAGATGTCTGGCCAATTCATTTTAATCAGGTCGATTTGGTACCGACACTGTGTCTGTTGATGGGAGTCCCGATTCCATTCGGAAATTTGGGACTCATCGTCCCGGAGTATTTCTTGGAAAGTTCTGAACACGCGCAGTACCTCATGAACAGGTGTGAAGGAAAACAATCGATCTGGCAATTCAATGAAAACTCAGTGAAATCTCGACGGAAGAAAGCGTAAACCCCACAGAGTCGGATGTACAGAGGCTCATCATCACAAACTACGCTCTGCATCTAAATATAGCGCAAGTCATCCGGTACATAGAAACTTATTCGAAGGTGACGTAACTGTACATCAAGATATCATCGATGTTCACCCTGTACATCGCACCTGTCCCGTTCGATCGTTCGTTGTAGATTGACGTGCTGTAGATGTCAAAGAGTTTTTCTCACGAGGCAATAACGAAGATGAAGAGAGACGCGACCCAAAACGACCAACTCCTCTTGCATCTCACACAATCCCCAGACGTAGATTACGTACGAGCCTACCAACAACATAGAAAGGTGAATCACCATCTACAATTCTCCAATTTTCCTCAAATTTTCTCAGATCTTCTCTTCTTACCGACAGATCCACACCGAGGTGACGAATGAAATTTCATCGGAATCTCGCTGACACATCTACGATAGATCAGTACCCTGTGCAGAGAATTGTGGGTCACTTTCGACACGAACAGCATGTTGATGGGATGCGCCGTTCTATTCATAGCCTTCATCTCGGTCATTCAAAATATCGTTGCCATCCACACGCATTCGAGTAAGGTCTACAACCAGCCAGACGTGTACGCGAGATTGACATCCGCTGTCATCATAGGTGGAATCCTGTGGATCATCAAATCGACCTATCACGTGCAGGTGATTTATATCTCATCTACAACGATCAAGTCAGGAGATGACTCATCGAAATTCAGATCACTTGGCCGCAGCATGTCGTCGTCTCTTACTCGAGTGAGTGAACCATCCACGATCATCACATCAACTCGATCACCTTGATGATGATGCATCATCATCACGATCGCATGATCTCATCTCATCAGTGAGCTACGTCTTCTGCATGCTCGAATTCCACTGGCCGTCACGATCTTCCGTGTCTTCCTTCATCAACAATGTATCCGAAAACTCCGTGACGAAAAACGTCGTCATCATCGTCTCCCTCACTCTACACTTGGTCGGCCTCTGCTCGAACAGCTACATCGAGATGGAGAAACACGTCATCAGGTACGGAACGTGGACCTTCATCTCATTAATGTCGACAGATTTCTCATCGCGAGCGTGGCAGGATTGATCTGCCTGTCGACTTTGTCGGACGTGCGAGCGCAGATGGATAGCTGGTCTCCCATCTACAATTGGTTCGGTCACTGTATCGTCTTCGCTTTGACTCGATTAACATCCGGTGGCGTCTACGACTTGCAAGTGAGATCTACGTGAAATTTCCGCACTACTGACTTCATCAGGAGGGGAATTGGACGGTGATGATGATGAGTGTCATCACCATCATCAGCGGCTGCGTCTATATCGTTCGATTGGATGTGACAAAGGAGAACATTTCGTTCGTCGATCAGATATCATTCCTCACGAATGCATCACTGGTCATATTCATGTGGATATTATCTCCCCTACCTTCTCTACAATGGATCAAGTGAGAGATCGATCTACAACGAGCCCATCTTGACCGTGGTGACAGATTGGCCGTACCGTGGATCCTGTACGTCACTTGCTCTCTACAATCAGCCAGGATCATCTTCAGCTCTTCCACCCCCATCGGTCGCATCTTACGCTTCACCATCGTGAACCTTCCTCTCTGTGTCATGATCCTCGGCTTCTGGGGACCTCTTCACATCCTCCTCGTCAGTTTGCAAACTTTCTTCTTCTACGTACAATTACAGACGAATTCATCGGGCAGGAGCGAGAGGTGAGGATGATATCGTTTTCGCGTTCGCACTGTAACTGAAGGACAATAGATTTCCGTTCTTCGCTTCAGCAACGGTGACTCTGATGATGATCTCGTTCTATTTCAGTCAGGGACACGACTATCAGCTGAGCACCTTTCATTGGAGGGTGGCTTTCTTGGGTTTGAACCAGTTGAATCTAGTCATCGGAGCGATATTGGTCGTGTTCGAGACGTTTATGTCTCATTACCTACTGGTTCTATCACTTGTCTTCATGGTGATCATCGTCATCATCATCGCCACCATCTTGGCATCCACATCAACATCATCACCTGACATTCTTAATAGGTTTATTTCTGGAGTAGTCGAGATTACAAACACAGCAATCCTCTCTGGGAGGAACTCATGGGTGATGACATCATCGACATCTCACCGACACCCTCACTCATGCCACGTCAGGTCCCCTCTTAACCTGCATTGCCGTCTTCAATTCGAGGAGTCTCGTGACTTCCATCTTCGTCTTCGGTGCACGGAGGCATCTGATGGTGTGGAGAGTCTTTGCTCCAAAGTACATCTTTGATAACATCTTCCTCCTCGTGTTGGATGCTCTGGTGATCTTCATACTGCTGATGGTTCGGCCCGAATTCAGAAAATTGAGAACAAAATGAGAAGGAAAGACTCGATCATATTGTTGTTCCATGTAATTGAAAGTTAACAAGTGATGACTTCATATAAGAGTGGAGGGATCAATCTTTCTTTAATACAAAAGGCACGGGGAAAGGCTCGATCTGCACCAATTTCCATTCCGGAAGGTTGACCGGAGCACCCCACCTCGTGAAGATGATCCTTTCTTCCTCTTCTGTCATCGGCGTCAGCACCATCATCTCATCATCTCATCATCACCTCCCGTCGCTGTCTTCACCTTGAGCCTCGAATTGACACAGTAGACCGAGGATACTTTTCCACTCCACCTGTTGCTGTCACTCACCATCTCTCTATCTCCCTCACAAGTTTTTCCGTAGCTCTGATGTTACTAAGTCTGTACCGAGGTACATGTCCACGATCTCGTGCGTCATACTCGTGATCTCTTTGTCTTGTCCAGTGAGAGTCTGTTGATTGTCGTGCATCATCTTGTGTCCGTGCTTGAGGTAAGACAGGGGCTCGGGCAGGCTGGTGGAGTCGGTTAAGAGGGTAGTCAACCCTCGATGATCGGGGTCATTGCATGCTGATCGAGATGAGAGACGTGAGATGGATTCCTTTCTTCTTCACCTGACCAGATGTATCGAATGGCGGACTCGACTGATGTGATGTCAGAATGGATGATGTGAAGAGATGGGATCGACTCACCTCCTTGGAAGAAGTTCTCCTTACCCCCGCTGATGATATAGAGCATGAGACGTCGATAAATCGGTTGAACTGTTTAATCAGGGCAGATCTTCCTTCCTCTCTCACCTTCCACCCGGTATGGGAACGCTTTCTTCTGTTTTGTGTTCAACTCGTTCAATTCAGTCAATGGTGTGTGCATTTCAGTTGGAAGGTCCTGGATTGGATTAGATCTTCAGAAGCATTGCCCAATGTTCTCACTACTAATGATTTGATCTTGAATATCGCCCCTCCAGCTTTGATCTGAGGTCCTTTCACGTCGATATCACCAACGAAGAGGGTTCTCTTTGATAAATGATTGGCTCGACTGACTCTGTTGAGTGACAACTTTGGACATTGTTTGATTCCATGAAACGAGGTAGCTATAATTCTCGAATTGTGTAGCATGTTGTGATCTGGCGTGATGCGAATTGTTGTGATGTGATCACATTTCATTTCGGTAAATTCACTTTTATTTCAATAACACCACCATTGCGCCGACACGGCTAGCGCTTGTACACAAACCAGATCCTGTAACCACTCTTCTGATCATCATGAGATCGAACTCATAGAAGAACATGGAAGATAATTGCGACCGGTGATCGAACTTGGACATTGTACTCTGAACATCTTACAGTGAATGCGATCGGAGCATCAATAATGGACGCCAACTACCCAAAAACATCGTGCATCCATGCTGTGATTCTGCACTCAGACGACGAATTGACTCCATTCCGTTCTCTTCTTTTAATTCTTTTTGGTTACGGTAAAATCGATCGTGCAGCGGTTGACGTTGGCTGCCAGGGTAGCACACCGCGGCTTTGTTGTGGCAATGAGAGTCTCTCCCGTGACCTCAGCGGTTGCCTTTAAATCAGACCATCCCTCTGGTGCGTCCACATTGAAGCTCACTTGATTTTCAGATGCGGAGTAGGTGAAAGATGCTGTGATGATGATGTCAATCAAGATATCCCATCCATAATATGGACTCACCAGAGAGAGCATCTCCCTGCGTCACGAAGAAATCGGAAGAACCCGTGCGAAGTGAAGAGGGTAGCTTGTGTCTCACGGGCAGATTACATGTGAAATTGCCCAGGCTGAGGTTGCTGCCGACCTCATTGTGCACGGTCACGACCCAAAACTGAAGAGAGAGGGCCTGAGCAAAAAGAGCTAACAGTACAAGGGTTGCTGCCTTCATGCTGGGTCGTGAATTTGAAATAGTTGGTGCTCCCGCAGATGCATTTGTCTAAAGGTGGTGGGAAGCGTGTCGCCTTATGTTCATACCTCGCGAAAAAGAAAAATCGAGTGAATGCTGCACGACTTTTAGACGCCTTAGGTGTGGAGCCGCGGACAGCTAACCGCATCCAACTATAAATAGAGAATAAAACACTGGGAATATGTCGATGGGCTCCGAGCGGCGCTCGATAGATGATGGTATAGAATGCAGGATACTATAGAGGACGATGTCTCAGCTTTGTAAAGAATGGCTGGTGTGACAATCGACAAAAAAGTGAACAACTGCGCGGGAGTCGAACCGAGCTCAGAGCCCAATTTCCTGGAAGACAACAGATGACCTGTGTTTGAATCACACAATCATCAGACGACAATGGAGGAAGAACCTTCTCTGAATGTAGAAGACGAGATTCAAAGGGAGTTTGAGAGGGAAGAAGAGGATAAGACACAATCCAGTGAGGATATCATGTGCACAGACGGTTTAATCTGATTCATTATAGCAATTTCTCCATCCTTTCAGAACGAGAAGGTGTATACAGTCGAACAAGTGTGCTTCATATGCTTTGATCTCTTCGTCAATCAATCGACAGGTATATGATCTTTTAAAAGTCAATCGAAGAGAGGACATCATCTATGTTACCACTGCGACTTTACAGAGGTGAATAGATCACATTAGCTATCCTCACTATCAAATCAGGGTGACCGGTTGGAGTCTACCTCATTGCCAATCGTTCATCACGGAAGAATCTCTGTCACTCTGTCAGAACATCATCACGACGAGTGTGTTGGAAAGAATAGAAGATGAGAGAGACAGAACTCTCCATTTGTCTACGGGCGATTCAGTCCTCGACGAGTGAGTCCTCGATCACCACATCTCTTCACCTACACTCATGACAATTGGAGTTGATTCGAATTTATTTCAGATTTTTGGGAGGAGGGTTCTTATCTAGGATTATCACCGAAGTAACGGGAGAGGCGGGAGTTGGAAAGTCCCAATTCTGCCTCCAGATGGCCCTGCGATGTCAGCTGCCCGCCGAACGAGGTATCGTACCGATATCACAAAATGGCTCGTTGTAGTTGAACTAAGCTCACAGATGACAGGTGGTATGGGTGGTTCGGCCGTGTACATTGCCACCGAAAAATTTCCCGCCAGGAGGCTGCGTCAGTTATCCACACAGTTCTTAGAAGAGCACGGCGAATACTTCGAAGGAAAGACGACGGAAGACATAGAGAGCTCGATTCTAGTCAAACGAATCAACCATGTGAGATCATCATCGATCGCGATCACGATCACCTTCGTAGACCTTTCGGTGGAATTGATTTTATCTGTAGACGGATGAGATGGTCGATTTTCTCGGCGAACTACCGACCCTGATGTGCAGAAACAATCTCAAATTGATCATATTGGACTCCATTGCTGCACTCTGGAGAGAAACAGGTGAGGATCACACTGAATATCATCCACATCGATACGACATTGTTATTTCTTCATATCATCACCACCAGTGTCATCATCATCACCGATCACACCATGGTGTGACCTATAATAGGCGTGGAAGAAGCAATTGTAAGGGCAAATAGTCTGTCAGTTCAAGCTTCTCGATTGAAGCTCTGCGCTAGCTCTCTCAACATTCCGGTTCTCATCACCAACCAAGTGCGTATGACATCTACAACTCACCTTCACATCATCATTCATCGTGAACAATTGACATTCGATAGGTGGCAGGATCATTCGAGAGAGTTGGTTCAGATTTCTCATCAGATGATAAGGTGAGATCGTGTGATGAGATGAGATGCGATCATCACGATCACGATCGATGATGTGAAAGACTGACTGTACAAGGTGAGACCAGCACTGGGATTAGCTTGGTCCAATTGCATCGACACCCGTATATCACTGAAGAAGACATCTCATCACATCGACCTGCACGATGTCGTTCCATCATCTTCACCGTCCACGAATGAGCCCAACTCAAAGAGGCTGAAGAAGAACGAGAACATAGAGGTGAGACGTGAAGAGTGTGTGTCGTGGAAGCTGATGAGATGTACAGAAGGTGAACGTGAGAGAGATGAAGGTGATGCTGTCTTCACACTTGCCCCAACGGAGTTGTAGATATGTCGTGACGGTCAAGGGAATCGTTGGAATCGAACAGACGTGATGGAACTTGTTCATCTTCTTTCTTCTTCATCTTCCTCTCTTTGTGTCTGTGTTTGTATCGAGAGTGAATATAGACAATGTATTATGACTTCTCGTGTTCTAGAATCGATGAGATGTGGTGTTCGTGATCAGCAGCTCACGCCAATTGTATATGTGCACCCCTTCTGCTGCATCAATCACCTCCGATCGCATCTGGAATCCTGTGCACATGCATCTACACCCCCCCAATCCCTCTTCAAGACGCCTAACGCCTCACCCAGAGATTTCATATAGACCTAAAACCTTCTTTCCTTGAACTCGTCATCATGTGAGGCCTCTCCCGAAAGACGACAGAAAAGTAGGCCGCATCCCCCACCCTTGGGTTTACGTCTGATTCTCTACCGTGAGCATGCACGTTCATAACCGTGTGTCCAAGATTTGTTCTCGTCATCTTTCCCGTCTTTTCGTAAATTTCCACCAATTCCACGTCAAAGTCCAATACGTGACTTTTCACGAACATCGGTATAGAGGTTGGACACAATCCAACAGACACAACACAAACCACACGCACAATGAACACTCAGAACACCATCGTAAAGGAGACCATCGCCCCCGTCAAGGCCGAGGTCATCCAGAAGGAGGTCGTCGTCCACGAGCACATCCACCCCGTACAGAAGGAGGAGATCCAGGTAAGACAGCGTTTTCCGGTCACCTTCACCTCTTCACGTACTTCACCATCTAATAATGATCTTCTTCTCGACACGTTCCTGATCGAAATCATCAGCCCGTTATCTACAGAGAGAGAGAGCAGCTCGACGTCAAGCAAGTCACCGAGAGACTGCACGAGACTGAGATCAAGCCCACCCTCGTCCAACAGAGAGAGCTGGCCCCCGAGGTCAGAGAGGTCATCGTAGAGAAGTCCGCCCCCATCTCAGAGAACTACGTCGCTCCCTCCGTCCAGGTCGATGCCGCCCTTAGAACTCAAGTCGTCCACGCACCCATCGTCAACGAAGTGTAAGTCCAGCTCCATCTTCCAATCATTCATCTTCCAATCATTCATTTACACATCTTCGAATCACTCCACGACTAACTCCTTCATCAGCGTCAAGAAGACCGTCATCGAGGAGGTCCAGCCCGTCCTCGAGAGAGACGTCATCCAATCGACTCTCATCCAAGAGACAAAGAACATCTACGAGAAGGTCGTCGAGGCCCCCACCGTCCACAGAGAGACCGTCGTCCAGCGCGATCTGGGAGTCAAGGGTGGAAGCTTAGAGGCACTCGCCGCTCAAGGCTTCCCCGTCGCCGGTTCCATCAACCAGAAGCCCACCATCTAAACTTTCTCTTGTATCGATGATAAAAGTACGATTTTGACGAAAAAGATTTGAAATTGATTTACACTTTTCAAAAAGTAGAAAAAAGAGAGGAAAAGAATTGAATTGGAGGAAGAGAAGGAGAAGATTGAAAACTTGTTCTGGGCGAGTTCATCGTTGTCATCTGAGCCTACATGTGGGTGATCATGGTAAAGTACTGCTGAATGGAGTGGAATCTCTCTTCGATCTCCTTTTCCAAATCTTCTCCCGTCTTTCGAGCCCTCTGCAATTCTTCACGAAGAAGATGGAGGTGATGGTTCTCATCGTTCTCTGTCGCCCTGGATGATGTGAACGTGAGAAGTATACGACTCGATTCAGACACCCACTCGTAGATCTGGAAGACGTCGCTGAGGCAGGTTCCTACGACTTCTGCAAAGTCTAGAAGAAAATGAGACGATGGACGGGCTGCATCTGTGGGTCGCTCACTGTTCAAAATGGTGCTCGTTCCTATGGACGTGTCGTCTGTCTCGTGAGAGTTCATCTTCATGGACGGCTCGGATTCTTCGTTCATCTTCTCTTATTCTGTGTCATGTCACTCCACATTACCTCTACGTCGTCTCATCCATCTTCATCTCTTTACCTCTGTGTCGTGTATCGTCTGGTATGTGTCGTAACTTGGTGCGTTGTAGATGAACAATAAAAGAATGGATATCAAATACATTCTCTGACAAATTTTATTATACTTCTACAGATGTTTCAACTTGTGTAGAGTATAAACGGATACGAATGCTTAGTGCTTCAGATCGAGGAGGATCTTCTTCATTCTGGATGTGTCTCTTCCAACGGGGACCTGATCATCGCGTGAGTCATTTGATGCTGTCTTCAAACGATGATTACCTGCTTGAAGTCGACGAGGGAGGCGACGTTAGCCCAGGTGTTGCTGGAAGACTGAGCGGAGGCCAGCATTTGGTCTCTCTCAGCAACTGTCTTCTCTTGGTTCTTTCTGCGTCATAATGTCAATCACCCATTCCAACACCAACTCTCAATGCATTGAGTCACCTGTTGGTAGCCTTCCTCTTGGCCTTAGTCTCATCGTACTTCTTGTAGAAGGCATCGGTGGCACTTCTGGCCTCCTCGATTATCTTGTCGTGCTTCTCGGTGGCCTTTCTCGCCTTCTCGTCGAGGTATTTGTTATGCTCGTCTTGCCATTGGCTGTACCAATCGTCAACTCCATTTCCCCCCAGCCGCGTCATCCTCTCACCTCAGTGGTGAATCGTCGTATGAGCTGCTGGTCTGGGCGAAAGAGTTGTAGGCGGGCTCCTCCTCGTGAGCTCTCTGAGGGGCGGGAGATGCGATTGGGGAGGCGACTGGAGAGGCCTCGGGGGAAAATGAGCGAGTGGGGAGGGGAGAAGCAGCAGCGGGTGGTTGTTCAGCAGCAGCAGGTGTCTCTGAAGAAGAGAAAGGATCGTCCTCGAAGGCACCACCAGCGGCGGGGGTCGTGTAGCTGGCAGAAGAGCCGAAGTCGGCGTCATCGAAAGGCTCGTCGTGAGAGGCGCTGACAGGGGCAGGTGAAGAGGTGGAGGTGAAATCGAAATCGTCCATAGCTGAAGGTGTGAGGATTAGAGGATGGGATGATGCAACCGACGTTGCGGTTTGTAGACGGTGAATAAATGAATATCACGTGAAATCACGCATCACATCACATCTCCACCTGATCATGTTGTGCCGATTGCAGCGGCAGATCATCCCACTTCATAAAATACCAAAGGTGATTGATCGATATTTGTCTCTCGATGTCCTCATCGCAATACGTCCTCGTGATGCGATCGTCAGGCCTGTTATTCGACAACGCCACCGCAGTCTATACATCCCAACCTACCTGTCCGACCGATCGCTCTACCCAGCATCGATGATCCACGTAAGCTCACAAACACATTGTCCCAGCTGGCTGACAAGAGGAGGCCGAATGACCTCGTCAACACTTTTGCTTCCTTCACGGGAGAACATCGCATCGAGCACTACAACATCCTCATAAGAGGTCTGGCCAGAATGGGAAGGATCAGTGATTGCTTCACCATCTTGGAGAACATGAAATCGAAGAACGTCGTTGGTATGGACGCTACGACTTACAATCCTCTCCTCGAATTTTTCTGCCGAAAAGAAGATGATCAGGCCATGTCAAGACTCCTAGGGGTGATGAACTTCATCATCGATGAGACGAACGATTCACATCGAGTAGGAGATGGAGAGAAACGACATCAAGCCCAACACAACGACATACACGAAACTGATGCAATATTACATGAACACATGCCAACACAAGAAGGTCGATTACATATGGAACATGCTTCGCTCCAGCGGAGAACTCAATCTCAACGTATACGACGTCAGGATGCAACATCTCATCATGCAAGATCGTGAAGACGAAGCGGAGGAGCTCATGCAAGAGTTAAGACAAGCCGGCTTGAAGCCAGACTCTCACACGTATTCTCGTATCTTGACTGCCCACGCCAGACGTGACAATCTCAAACGAATTCAAGAGGTGAAAAAACGACCTAGCCGGGAGTCGAAGTCGCGACGCTGACACCATCAGATACTGTCTTCCATGGAACAAGACGGTGTGACCCCACAGATCGTCCACTACAACGCTCTCGTTCTCCTCTACGTCAACCGAGAAGATTTCGACAGCATCCGAGAGACGCTGCGCACCATGAAGCAAAAGAAGCTGTGGCTGAACGTGGTCACATACAACATCATCTTTCACGGCCTTTTGAGAGGATCGCAAGACATGAACGGCGCCGTCGACTATTTTTTTGATGACATGGACCGAGAGAATGTCAAGCCGAACGATGTGACTGTCTCTGCCCTGGTGGAACTGTATTCGAGATATAACGATCGCCACAGAATGATCACGCTGATGAAGCTGATCAAGAAGAATTCCATCAAAGTCTCGAAGAAATCGTTGGAGCTGCTGACAACCTTTGCCATGGCGAATCAAGAGCCAGAATAAATAGAACGGTGAAGTGATGGAGTTGTATGGATCGAATGGTACCTTCGGTCTGCTGCGAAGGTTTCCTTGAATTGACCTCGGCTGCAGAGGCCAGGTTGAGGCAAGAGTATCACTCATTTTGTCTCAGGTTCTCCTTGTGAGAAAATCAACTACGACGATGAGAGGATGAGAAGAAGGTAGTATCTCGTTGAAAGAGGGAGGATGATCTACACGAACATGAGTCATGACGTAATATCGGCGGCTCGGGTCTTGGGGTTCGGGTCCCGAAACGTTTTACCCGATGGACATCACATCCTTCTATGCTCGGCCGAGCAACCCACAACCTGATCAAAGGGCAAAGACATCCTAGAGTCACAACATCGAATATCCTTCCTCGTCGAACATCAACATCCACAATGGCATTGTTAGAAGAGAAGGTGACAGATAGAGGTTGATCGATTCGTAACCTTTGATACAGATCAAACCTCTCATTAGCAGCAAAGGTCTATATGCAAATCCATGGCCAGAATTCAAACAGCCAGGCTTCGGTGCCATCTTCAAGTGGCAATTTACGAGAAAAGGTCTCTTGTTTCATCGTGAAAGAAGATGTTGACACTGAACAGATCCTCTTAGAGGACTCACACAGAAAGATCTCGATCAGATGATTCCAGCCACGAAAGTAGATCTGAGCAAGATCGCAGAGAAGGTCACCGATGGAATACAAGCGACGTGGATCGGACACTCTTCCGTTCTCATTCAGGTCCCTCTCGATCGCATCTCCATCGAATCGATTGACATCCAAACAGATGGACGGTTTGACATTCTTGACCGACCCTGTCTTTGCAGATCGCTGCTCACCATTGTCTTTCGCCGGACCGAAGAGATACAGACCTCTTCCATTACAGCTGTCCGAGCTTCCCCCCATCGACTTTGTCATCATCAGCGTACGTGTTCGCTCATCTCATTCGATGTCTACACCACACTGACGACTCTTCAGCACGATCATTACGATCATCTCGACTCTTCCGTTCTCAGACATTTCGCAAACAACAAACTGCACGATACCAAATGGTTCATACCCAAAGGACAGACCAAGTACTTTCATCCAGAAGGGGTACGTACACATCACGACGATGATGATGATCATCATCACATCATCTGATCTCTCTTCTATAGATCAAGAACATCGTCGAACTCGATTGGTGGGAGACCGCTCAATTCAGCGAGAGCGTCTCACTCACTTTCACTCCCGCTCAGGTGAGCATCCCATGATGTCTATGATGTCGATGACCTCGTGACACCCTCCAGCATTGGTCGAAACGCTATGCCACGACCAGTTTCGACAGTCTGTGGGGCAGTTGGGTCGTCCAAGGTGACATCATGCTGGGATGTGTGGATCACTCATCGTGATCGTGCAGGTCCGACGAAGAAGGTGTTCTTCTCGGGTGACACGGGTTACTGTCCCGTGTTCAAAGACATTGGAAAGCACTACGGACCTTTCGATTTCAGGTGAAAGGAGAGGGATGTGAAAAGCTGAAGGTATCAGTATGATCGCCATCGGAGCTTATCAACCGAGGGAACTGATGAAGCCACAACACATCGATCCAGAAGAAGCCGTGAAGGTGATCATTCTCATGATCGTGATGATATGATGCTGATCAACCTGATGCTGATGTTGATGTAGATCCACCAAGACATCGGATCGAAGCAGAGCATGGGCATCCACTGGGGCACCTTCGTTCTCACGGACGAGCCAGTAGACGAGCCACCGAAGCTGACGAGAGAATGGATGCAGAAGAGCAACTTGCCAGTGGAAGAGTGAGTCAAACGAAGAGAAGAGAAGCTGACGAGGAACAGTTTCACCGTACTGGACATCGGAGAGACGAGAATGTTTGGCAAGAGTCTCGTGACAGAGATATAAAGTTTCGATTTATCATTTATCTGTGTGGATCGTTTTCAGAGACGAATCTTGTCTTCGTTCTTGTTCCATCTGTGGACACGATGAATTCGTGAGTTGGTAGAAGAGGACAACGCTTAATATCACAATGTAGCGGCTGCCGGGGTATGCCAGAAGATGGTGCATCTCTCCCGCAGACAGAGGTGGTTTGACCCACCCATAAATGTGGTCGCGGAGACCTTTGAGGACTGGAATTATGATAGTGTACTGTTGATCGTACATCTCACACAAGATTCACAATATGAGGCTGCTGATTTTATACATAGAAACCTATTGTTAAAATTGCCACGACAGAACTTCTTTCAGAGTAGACCCAATTGAAACAGGTCAGTTTTACTCTAATTGATGCGATGTGAAGGACCTATCCGACGGCACGGAATCCCCTGGGAGTTATTCTCGTTCTTCATCCACTCTGGCTCGTACCCTCGCTCTGCGACAGCTTATGTGCATCAGCTTCATGACGATGAACGCATCTCCGGGGAGAGGACACTGGCCGATCAAGCACATCAATTAGAATCACCCCAGGGAGTCCGATTTGAAACGACTCATCTGAACTGATATTCTGGATCTGAGCACAAGATAACGATGCCATCATACAAGCGACCAGTGTAGATAGCCAGTTTACCATCAGAAAAGCATTGAAGGATGTAGAGCGATCTCAGAGAAGCAGAGAGAAGATCATATCACGCAAGGGTCGGTCAGCAGCAGCTTCCCCTATAGCACCCGTTGTGCGATGCCGCATTATCCCCTGCTGACAGATCGACACAAGGATTGGACATCAGTGCTGTACCAACTTGGTATAACCGTCATAGACCACATCCACTGGATTTGTTCAGTGTTCCGCAGAGAGGAGGATGCGATGACATTATTCGCGCAGCTGTAATGGCATCGTTGTTATATATTGATGGATCCACACGAGAGTCGACCAGGAGCAGCCGTACGACCTCCATCGAACCTGTCCGACCTGACACCATGAAAGGGACTTTGTTTTATATGGACGAGTTCAGCTCTCTCTACGAATCAACAGGAAGCCCAGCGAACCGATGTTGCGTCTTTTCTTTCACTGCCAATGATCACCGTCGTTCAGTCAGTGGGTGAAGTTGTCCACTGGTACAGGAGAGAAAATCACAGTGTTCCTCACTGATTTCTTTCCACTACTCGCTCGTCAGACGTAGGGTTGAATGATTCCTGGCATTTTATTCTGAATTTCACTATTTACACAAAAACAAGTAAAACGGATAATTCAGTCGAGCAGACCATAGAACGGCTGCTCACGTATCATATTTATAAACCGATCAGCACAATGAGAATCAGTAGACAACAGTAATGCGAAATTAACGGAAAATTTTCAAAATTTGATTGTCGCAAAACAACGGGACTGAATTCCCTGATCAGGAAACAACATCGGCTCAGACATCACATCAGGCCATGGCTCGTCGACCTGGAAAGAGTTTGTTGGAGATCATCAACGAGGGACAACCAAAGAACTCGGATGAGAACAAGGATAGAGGACAGTTCATGTCACCCAACGAGGCTAAACTCATCGAGGACATCATCGAGACTGATTTTGGACTGATTACAAAGGTATTTCATATTCTAACGTCCGGAAGTATAACCCTTTGGCTCAAAGATTTCAACAGAAAGTTGCCATTCCATTATTGACAGTGCAAGAGATGGCAATAGGACCACTCATAAATCATTCTAAGATGCCAAAAGAAGCGGTGGAGAAGGCATTGCTGATCTTAATCCAACACAATTGTGCGCGATTTCGAAACAAAGTATCGATGACGAAGACACAAAAGATTGGAGAGGCTGCAGACGCGTGAGGATTTATCACCCTTATAGACATCATCGATATGGACGCATCGTGGAAGATTGACTTTGTTAGGGCGAAGAAACCGGCTGAAATGTCTGTCTATTCGTTGGTCGTCGAAAACATCTCGGCTCGATTGAGGTTCCCTCATTATATCAGATTGGTCAGACAACGTTTCGGTGTGACAGAACACGTGAGCCTCACTTACCTCCACTCGATCTCTTGTCTTCTCATTCCCATCCTATCACATCACATCCCATCATCCATCCCCATATCATCGCATCATCTCACTTTCTCTTCTCCTCTGACGAAATCAACCAGGCCACGAGGATTCTCGAACAAATCATGGAGAGAGGAAAATTGAACATGGACAAGTACAGAGAGATCGTGCAAGAGGCCAGCGATCTCAGGAGAGATGGTGATCTCACCATCCAATGTACCTCTCATCGTGAACGTAGAGATATCGTGGGACAGAGTCTTTGAGACGATGATCAACGAAAACTATCTGATGGATGCCGCCATCGATGAGTCATCTGGAGGCTCCAGTTTGAACACAGGATTCTCTTTCGAAGAAGATGTGAGGATCTATACGTGATGATTATTTTCTTCTATTCATCGGACGATAACATATGAAGTAAGATTTGAATCACGATAGATCATAATCGTATCATTGATGAAACATTCAGACGAACAAGAGAGTGTATTGGAAGATCAACAACAATCGTCTGGATCTTTTCCTCCGAAACGAATACATCGTAGAGCACGTGTCACAGAAGTACGGAGGACAACATTCCAACATCATCACTTCCATGTTCCGTATATTGGACTCCACTCTGAATCCACAGCAGACCGTGTCGAGTGAGTCATCAACCATCGTCTGTTTCTCACCTTCGTGATATCATGTCCTCTCACGTCATCATTCACATCACAACACGATCACCCGATCATCATCACGATCATCATCACTATCATCATCACTATCATCATCACTATCATCATCACTATCATCATCACGATCATCATCACTGATGGACGATTCAGATACGGTGTCCGTACAAGAGATGGTGGAGCGTTCTAAGACACTGAAAGCCGACGCCGAAGGGGTCATGATTCGATACCTGGAAACCATGGCAGCAGGTATCCCTCCCGTCGTCTCTTCCACCCCGGGAGGTCAGGGCAGAACCGCAGAGTACCAGGTATTCCCCATCTACAACCCGCCAATCTGACGCTCACCACAGATCAACATGAAGTCCGTCACACTCAGAATCAAGCACGGCATCGTCGAGTCTTGGATTCATCACAAGTTTGGGCCCAACAGCGCGAGGATCTATCGATTGATCCAGGAGAGGAAGTACTTGGAGTTGAACACCATCTCCACCATCTCCATGGTTCCGATCAAGGAAGCGAGGTGCAGAGTGTACGACATGTTCATAGCCAATGTCATCTATGTCAAGGTGGGATCGTTGTAGATGGATTCGGGAGATAGAGACTGATGGAGGGACAGGAAGTCGCGAGGACTGCGGATCGACAGCCAGGAAAGACGATCTTCCTCTGGTACGGCGATCTAGATCTCCTCATCGAGAAGCTCATCGGCGACATGCAGCAAGGTCTATACAATGCAAGGTGAGAGAAACGAAGAGGGGAATAGAAGATTCAACGTGCCGTAGGAAGAGACTTCGCATTCACATGAAGAACAACAAAGACATCATCTCGAAGAATGCAGAGATCGAAGAACAGAAGATGGCGGCGCAGAGAGAGATGATGGAGGAGTTCGTCGGAGTTCAGTTGAGTGAGAAGGAGCACAAGAGACTGGACACGATAGAGAACCTGCAAGGCCAGATGGAGTTGTCCATCTTGCAACTCGACATGAGCATCTTGCTGCTTAAATCGTATCCAGTAAAATGAACGTATTGTAGAATTCTTTCGTAGCGCGAATGAATGTATACAGCGATAATCCAGATTGAGAAAGGGGCGACGAACTGATGTCTATGCTTCGTCGCGATGATGAGATGTAACTCGTGATTCGAATAGTGCCAGGGACGTAGAGTTGACACCTTTCCAGTGAAAGTACCCGAGGGGAAACGTACAGGAGAGTAATTCAAACTGAAATTTCAATCGAGACGCACCAATGAATAGAAGATAGAGTACCCGATGACTCTAATGTGCCGCACCATAGACATCTTGGATTGCGCATTGTCATCAGGCGCCTGCTTATGACGACGAAATATGCTCCTGCCCCACAGCCACACACTCCTCGGCGGCAATATCTTCCGCTGTTCCATCAGGTGACCTCAGTTGAGTAAGTCTATGCCGCGATTACCTTCTTATTATCGGCACCCGTAGCCTCCGTCTGACATCGCGTAGGTCGACGCGCGTGTTGCTCAGGTGATAATGCGTGGTGGTGCCGTAGATTCAACATAGGAAATCAATCTGATGATGCACAATACGAGAGTACTAGCACGGAGAATTTACGGAAAAATCAGGGTTCTCGAAACGAATTGACTGCCAGCCTGGTCAGTGTACGACTTGGTCACCTGCATTCCATTTCCCTTCTGCGAGAGGTACAGAGACACGATGGTCAAGAAATCAACTCTGACATCCAGCGACTCTCAGTACTCCGAGACCAGTTTCACGGTGGAGGTGATGATCTCTCTTTATTCTGCATCATGCTTGGCCTTCAAATCACGCGCCTGACGGTGGATAGAGCCTGATGGCTGACAACTTCCGTGAGCTGGAGGAGTTGGTTTCAGACAGCACAGAAGACGACTCTGAGTTTCTCAGTCTGAAACTGTGCGAACACTTTTCATCGAAGGAGAGAATCTACCCTCTCCTCTCGTGGCTGGTCAAGAGAGAAGAAGGTGAAACCCCCGATCATCACATTTCTCACAGACATCAGATCCCGAGAACTTTGAGAAACCATGTTTGACCTGGCGCACTTTGTATCACCTCATCGACTCCGACCTGACGAATCGATTCCTCCTCAACGCTCTCGTCGAGTTCGGAACATCAGAAGAGGTGAAATGATGTGAGATGATCATCTTTCCGACGTCCATCAGAAGACCAACCTCCCTCTCCGTTTCCTCCAAGTGTTGATCGCATCGATCGACGACGTGCCAGTGTAAGTCACGTACCTCTCTCGCTCTACTCACGTGTGGTAGGAATGTAAGGAGAATTCTCTTGACTGTCCATCAATGCGTGAAGACTCCGGAGCATTTGAAGACACAACTTCCTCTCGTCGCAATTTACTTCTTGCGCAAGATCATCCTTCCATTTCTCAGTACACCTTCGACTCAGAAGCAATGCGAGAGCCAGAACATAGGGTGAGTCTTGTTTTCAATTCGATTCTGAATGGGATCAAGATCTCTTGCCGAGGAGCTCGACATCATCACGAAGGAGGGGACACACGATCAACAGATGAAAGATGCGGTGAGATCATCTCTCATCGTGGACATCATCTCACGTTCGACAGATCCGAGAATGGTTCGAATTAACCATCGAAGAGGTGAGAAGTCCACCGACATCTTTGCAGACTGACCTCGTCACAGAAACAAATCGAAATGTACGAGAGACTGATCGCCTGCTCTGCACCCCAAGACAAATCGGTCGTCGATGAGGATCGAAAATTCATCGAATGGATCAGTCAATTGCGTGGGCCCAGCTCTATGCCACAACATTCGGCAGAGGTGATCAGCCCTCATCTTGAATACGAACAGATCTGACGAGAGGATAGAGGACACACTTGCATCAACTGTTACAAGAGAAGATGAACTGCAAGACGTGGAAACTATTGGACAAGAAGGAAGAGGAGAATTTCTCCTTTTATAACCGAAAGGAGGCCGTGAGTTTGATATTCTATATCTTTGCGCTCATATTTGTTCAGGGCATTGCGAGCGGTGCGATGAAGGTACTGACGAAGGTTCATCTCCCACTGAAAGAGGCTGCTAATGCTTGGGTGTCAGGAATGTGGAGGGACGACCCTATGGTCAAGGTGGGACACGATCATCATGAGATCGATCGTGTTCACGATCGTCTGATCTCTCTTTCAGTCGTACGATATACAACCTGTCTCGGATGATGGTTTATTCCTGGCCCAATGCTGCCTCAAATTTCCGATGCCATTCAGCAATCGCTTCTACGCCTGGTACATCCACGAGCAGTGGTCCGAGAAGAAATTGATCCGAATGGGTTGGAACGCTCCGCACCCCGGCATAAAGAACGCCGTGTTGGGCGCCGTACATCGTGAGCTCATTCATCTCAATCATCACATCGATCATCTCATCGATCATCTCATAGATCACCTCATCGATCGTCTTGATGTTCACCGTTGACACTCTCGCAGTTCAAGGAGAAGTGTTTGAAGAGGTAGAGCCAGGAGTGACGAACGTGACTCAGATCGTACACGTCAGCACGAAGGGAAACTTTCCCCTTTGGGTGTGTTGATCGTGTACTTATGCAATAACTGATCCTCTTATAGCTAGAGAACGCATCACTGAAGCTCCAGGGCGCCAAATTTAGAAAATTTTCACAGAAAGTCAATCGAGAGGCTCTCAACAGGTAATCCTGCTGAACTATACGGAATAAATTTACATACGTTGAGAAATTCATATCCTCTATAGATCCCCACAGCCACAGTACTTTGATGCCGACCATCATCGAGTTCAGAGGAGACACAGTCACAGTGCAGAGTCCAGCTGAACTAACTGATGAAACAATATCTCAACGTGTTGTATGATAAAAGGAATATTGTGAGGGCTTTCTTTATCTCTTGTCTTGTGTTAGATTCAGAGGAAGTCACTGTTTCTTAGACACGATGTAGACTTGCACTTCGTAGGCTCTCAATTGGAAAGTCTGTGTCATCTGTCTCTTCTCGTCTACATCGTTGTAGTTGGCGATCAATAGCTCTCCTTCTCCACCCAACAATTTCTCTCCGGATAAATCGACGGAACAATTTTCCCGCTCGAAATTGGCCAAGACTACGATCTGTTCATCTCCCGCCGTGCGAGTGTACACTGTACAACGATTTAGACATTCCGATGAAATCTCATCAACTCACCGTACGCTTGGGCATGCTCTCCCGCCAAAAGTTCGTATTCACCATAGACGACAACCTTGTGTTGTCTTCTCAACTGCAAGATCTTCTTGTAAAAGTGGAACACAGAATTTTCATCGCCGACGGCGGCCTCCACGTTGATCTACAACGCGTCAGTGGTTGGTTGTAGACTGTCATTACCTCTCTGAAATTCTTGTTGACGTCGATCCAAGGCCGAACGCCTGGTCTATTTTTAGCCCCTCCCATTCAGATGAAACTCACCCTCACGACAGAAGCCAGCGTTGGCTTCGGTGTTCCATTGCATGGGAGTCCTTGCATTGTCCCTGGATTTGACTCGAATTCCCTTCATGGCCCTCTCTGCAGTTTCACCCTTGTCCATCATCTCTCTGTAGTAGTTGAGAGTCTCTATGTCTCTGCACTCTCCGATGTCTTTGAAGTGGCAGTTGGTCATACCCAGCTCCTGACCTTCCTCATGTCAGATGTTTCCGTACGTTTCGATTTTATTTCATTTCACACAATTTTATTTTCATGTCACACAATTTTATTTTCATGTTTTATATGATCGAAGATGTCGAATTGTGAAATGGAAACGATTCGATTCTTTTCTTTTTTATATTCGAACGAGAATAAAAAATGTCACCTTGGTAGATGTAAGGTGTTCCCTTCTGAAAGAGATACCAAGCTGCCAACATCTTGGCAGATATCACTCTCAACTCTTCCGTCTCCACACAACCGTACCTAGACACCGATCGCGGCTGATCGTGATTCTCCAAGTAAAGCGAGTTCCATCCATCTACAACGAGTCACTCCCCCTCCCCCTCCCCTCCCACCTCGTCCCAATTCCGTCTGCCACTTTGTCGTGACGCCCTTGATGTCTCTCAGCTGCGGCTTGATGCTGTCGAATCTGTGGCTGCCGTTGGGGTCCGTATCGAGGGCGACGAATTCGAATTGGAAGAGCATGTGGACGACGCCAGTGTCGATGTGAGTGAAGGTGGCACCGTGATCCGGGGTGACCGATGGTGTCTCCCCCACGGTGAAGACATCGTAGCGGTCGAAAGCTTCTTTTCTTCTGTGGGAGGGTTGGGTACATTTTGGCGGGAACTCACATTTGGGACATGTATTCCATGAATTTGGGACCGTTGAAGAAGTGCTCGCCGGCCCAGTGATACTTGTCGGTTGGATTCTCTGCATCACAATGAGATGAACGAACATGATGTGCTCGATGATCATCGTGAAGCTCTCACTTATGGGGGCATCAGGGAGGCCTTCCACCTTAGAGATGCAGTTGATGACGTCCAATCGGAATCCATCGACACCCTTTCCCGCCCAAAAGTGGACGATGTCCTTCACTTCATCTCGAACGCGAGGATTCTCCCAATTCAAATCAGGCTGTCCCTTGGCAAAGAGGTGCAGGTAGTAATCATCGGTGGCATCATTCTTCTCCCACACAGTGCCGCCGAAGAATGACTGCCAGTTGTTGGGCTCTTTTCCTTCTTTACCTGTTGAGAGTGAGATACAGCGTGTGGAGGCGATCGACGTGGACTGACCGTCTCTCCATATGTAGTAATCGCGGTACGGATTATCCTTGGACTTTCTCGCTTCGATGAACCAGGGATGTTGGTCGCTCGTGTGATTCACGACGAGATCCATGACAATCTGTGTCCATCCATTTAGAGATCGATGGGAAGATGGACAATGAACGGTCACCTTCAAATCACGTTTGTGAGCTTCGGAGAGGAGAAGATCGAAGTCTTCCATCGTGCCAAACTCTGGGTTAATACCTCTGTAATCCGAGATGTCATAACCATTGTCCTCATTAGGAGTTGGATAGACTGGAGACATCCATATCACGTCCACGCCGAGGCTTTTGATGTAATCCAGAGAGCTAATCACACCTTCATCGTTTCAGAATTGTGTGACGGCTGTGCGATTCACCTCCCAAATCACCGACACCATCTCCATTGGAATCTTTGTAGCTGCGGGGATAAACCTGGTACACACAGACCTCTTTCCACCATCTGGCATTGGTTTGGTTCATGGTTGTTGTGCCGATCGCGGTGGGGACAAAGAATGCGGTGTGTCAATCCTGTCTGTCTGAATTTAAATTCATTTAATGTCATTTTGTCCGCTCGAAATGTGGCTTGACATGATTCGGTTTTTCCGGTTGGTAGTCAAATGGTGCATTGAGAATGGATCACTTCTCTCCCGACTACTGGAATATCATGCATGACAAAAAAATTAGTGATCCAAATGCATGGACACCAACCAGAAAACCCAAATCATGTGATCCACCGCACGACCACATCATGAGAAGACTCTCAATTTCTAAATAAGAAGACACATCGCTCGAAAACATATGTATGTACAGACAGTCCTTCCTCACAAAAATAGAGAAGGTCAGCTCATGTTCCTTCATCAGACCTCTGTCCTCATCAGAAAATCATGTCGTGACGACACCTCACCTCTACTTCCTCCAAGTCTACATTCCAGAATAAACATCGATGAACACTTGAGAGACCTTGTTCGACTTCAACAGAGGACTCTGTATCCCATTCTTTCCTTCTCCCTATGTCTCATCAGCTTCTCACTTCACACTGACACCCTCTCCACACGATGAAGACCCAAACACATCGTAACGACACATTGATATATGCTTCCCACCTCATCTGAAGATAACACGTCTCTGACGTTACGATAGAGGAGGAAAGGAATGAGAAGAGGAGAGAAGAAGAGAGTGAAGGGTAAGACAAATCTCGACTGCCTGTAATGTGCCGTGATCTCTGGGTTGAACGAATTGTAGATGATGGCGTCGAGAAAGCCTGTCGGAC
The DNA here is from genome assembly GCA_003024175.1 of Planoprotostelium fungivorum. Taxonomy (NCBI): domain Eukaryota; phylum Evosea; class Variosea; order Cavosteliida; family Cavosteliaceae; genus Planoprotostelium; species Planoprotostelium fungivorum. Next base: position 18,928 of record MDYQ01000073.1, on the reverse strand, counting down.
GTTAGACATCGAAGCTCATCATCACCCACCCATGCTGTATCGTGCGGCGTTGTCTAGAGCGGACATCCACGGACTGAAGCAGCTGCCGGTGGCTTGTCCGTAGATATACAAGAAGAGGCCGGGTCCCTCGCAGATGAAGAAGGTGGAGAGGTAGAACATGATTCTTAGCTCGGGATACCACAACCTCGCGATGCGGAATGACGGATGGACTTTGGAGAGGATGCCTCTTAAAGACCACGTCAAGTAGAAGGAGATGAGCAGCATGATGCCTGTGATGGTTGAGAAGATGGAAGATGTGATTGGATGATGTCACCTGTGGTGATGGTGACTAAGGTGAGAGGGGCAATGAGATAAGGTAAAGCGTAACTCGGTTCCAATCGGCAGAGTGTCGTTCGTTCGTTCTGTCGTTCGCAATCAGATGGAGGTTGTATGATGATGGACGACACTCACCCAACTGATACCTCCTCCGATGAGCATGATCGAGACCAGGATGAAAGGTATCAAATAGATGACTACGCAGAATTTGAGCCATGTCATTCCATCGATGAAGTTCTGTGTCACTCGTGAGATGATACTGCGGCTGTGAGACGGCTCACCCTCCCATGTTTCGTCAGACGTAACAGATCATCGAAGCTGCTGTCCTTCGTCGACTTTGCCTGCTGGAAAGATTGGTGGAGGATCCTGAGGAACATGTATGAAATGCAACAGATGCAAGCGGCGGCGGACATGTAGAAGAAGTAGATGGGTGGTTGTTGAAAATGACAATCTGATCCACTGATGCTGTCACGTGCGAACAATCTTCGAAAGTAGATGATGATTTGTGTAAAGGACCACGCCATGTGGCTCGATGCCATCAATCCAACCAGCTGACAGATTCAATCAGTCACATGGATCAGATAAGCGTTCACCTCAGACATGCCTCTGCCTCTGCCAACCAGTAATGTGTTGAATAATGTGAAGCTGGACCCAAAGAAGGTCAATAAAGACGCCACCAATATGATCGAATCCACTGACACGGTGCCTTCGTGTGTCCAATCACATTGCATGTCCCCCCATCGTATCTTATCTACGATCGTCATGTCCGTACCTCTATGTCGATTATGATTAAATTGACACTTCTATAGAGCTGGCTGCCGTTGGTGCTTCTGTTATCCTCACCGCATACAAAGCCGGATACTAGCCGGCTGGGAAACACAAGAGAAAACTCGAAACATCTGTCGACAGCGTGACATCATCTTCCCCTTCCAAACCACATCTCTTCTTATGGCAGTCTCTTTCTGCATCATCGTCTCCGTCGTCCACTCATCATGCATCCATGTCCTTCACATCAACTCGTTCAAAATTCGATACTTTATACTCTGGGAGGAATAGAATCCCTCTTCTTCTTCTTCTTCTCAAAAGCCAACCTCGGTGTAGCTCCTGCGTTCGCCAGCGCTGGACTCCTCAGATTTCCAGATCGCACCGGCGTCCCCGTCATGGACGTCCATCGGTTCATTACATGTGGCGTCGAAGACATGGTCGTGTCGGTGGATCTCGTTCCGAAAGAAGCTCTCGTCATGAGGTACTCGTGATTGTTTCCGTTGTTCATGAGGAGAGAAGGTGCGATGTCGTTGACGATCTCATCGTCTTCATCGTCATCGGATGAATCATCGTCTTCGAGTGTCTTTGTTGATTGGAGGAGAGAGTGGAGGGAAGAGCAGACGGTTCGGATGTCTGGACGTTGATGAGGGTCTAAAGACCAGCATGATGTCATGATGTTCTGTAGGTCCTGCGGGAGATCGCTTGGAATGGGCAGGCGAAGGTCATCGGAGACGATCTGAAGGGATGAGACATAGAAGATGAGGTCATCGTGTGTTCGTGATGTCGATGATGGATGTGATGATGATGAGATGACGATCATCACCTTGGATGCTGCTTGTGCGGCTGTGTACTGTGGAAATGGATTTGAGCGAGTCAAGACTTCCCAGCAGACCACACCAAAGGCCCAGATGTCGGTCTCTTTGGAGAAGGTTCCGTGGATGATGGATTCTGGTGCCATCCACTGTACAAGGTTTAGGGTTTATGACTTCAATGGAATGAAACGATCGAATTTCCTGTGAAATTCACCTTCAAGGGACCGAGTACTTCCTTGTGTTCTTCGGCTCCAGCGTGTCGGCTCATACCGAAATCAGAAACCTTAGGCTCGAAGCTGTTTCCCAATAGGATCTATTTATACATCAGTCTACAACGCGTCTATATGATATCTCACGTTTCTGGCGGCCAGATCTCGATGGATCTACAACCAGTCAATTCGAGTTCTAAACGAAACTATAAAAAATACTCACGATATTCTCAGAGTGCAAATGCAACACCCCCTTGGCCGTCTTATGCAGTATCTTGATCTACAACGCGTCAATCTTTTTCCCGCCCAAAGATTCTCACCTTTCGGAAGAGAGTCATCTCTACGCTGCGATTCGACAAATATTCCTTCAGCGAGCCGTGTTTCAGATATTCCGTAACGATATAGAGGTTGAGGTTGCCGTCTTCTCTGTTGCTGCAGACACCTAAGAAGAGGACGACGTTCATGTGAGGTCTGAGTGTCCTCATGATCTGCGCTTCCGCTTTGATGTCTTCCGCTGACTTGGCGGTCACGGCTCGGATCTGTTGGGGTGAGTCTGGGGTACGTAACGTACGTATGGTTCGTTGTAGATGGACGCACCTGCTTGACGGCGACGGCGGCCTCCCTCCAGTTGGCCTTCCAGACGATACCGAAGCTTCCCTGTCCGATCTATAACTCGTGAGTACAGATGTGAAGGTCACGTGACCTCCCACCTTCTTTTCAAACTTGATGTCCTCGAAGTCGATTCCACTCCGGAGAAATTCCGGAGAAAATATTCCGGTAGAAGGGGGGCTCGACGGCGGCCCGGGCTCCAAGCTGGGTACGTCGCTCATCTACAACGCGTCAGGCTCCAAATCTCACCGAAATTTCACCTCCGTGGGTGGCTCCACCGTCGTGTGCCTCGAAGAGAATTGGTTCGGTGGTGGTGCCTTCTCTTCGTCTTTCTCTCTCCTCTTGTTCCTCCTCTTGACTAAGATCACAATCAATAGGGCAACGATGGTGAGGCCGAACAGTCCACCCAACACACCACCCAATATAGCTCCCAGCGGACTTGGCTTCTGATGGGGTGTCAGACGATGACGTCATCGATGCGTAAGGTACGTACGTTGGTGTCGATGGAGGAGAGGGGGTCGTTGTTTGTCGTGGGGTCAGAAGTGGTCAACACGGTCACCGGGGTAACGATCACGGTGGACTGAACGAGAGGGGCGAATTCGGACGATTGGACCTGGGAGTTTCAGCGAAATTTCGAGGTTCCCAGGAATCACCATCATTCCCGGGACGACGGGCACTCCCAATCGTACGAGTTGAGAGGGTGTGTCGTTGATGACCTGCGTGTGTCATGTGATCGTTTCAATCAAATGAGACTCACCCTCTGCAGTTGTTGTACCAAGACGGTAGCCTCTGGGTCCCCCGGCAAGATCTGAAAGGCGATCGTGTAGATCTGGAGACGTTCAGCCTCGAAAGCGAATCACGTGGAGCCTCCGTGATCACGTGACGTCCGATATTTCACCTGGTCTCTCTTCGAAGGTGAAGCTTGTGACACTCCCAGCCAATCGAAACGCATCGAAGCTGTATTTAGAACCTGAGATATCGTTAAGAGGTGTCGCCCTGGATGGTCATGACATCTCACTTGAGATACGGCAGAGACGAAGACGGTGGATTCCACGACGGAATAAGCGGACAAAGAATAATAACGGATGCTCGTTGTAGATGGAGCCGCGGTGCTGAAGGTGCTCGACGTGGTGGACGTCGTGCTCGTCGTGGAGGAGGAGGAAGTGCTCGTTGTAGATGAAGAGGTGGTCGTTGTAGATGGGGTGGTGGTGGTGGTGACTGATACACATTCAGATGAGATGATGATGAGATGATCGTGAGATGATGATCACCTGGTATGGGCTTCCAGGGGTAACCGCCCAAGGGAGAAGTACGCAAGTCAAATACGCCGAAGCCCTTTACGTACTGATCCGTCACGATACGTAACGTGAGCTCCGTTGGGATCTGCTGTGGTGACACGTAATAGTCCACGTCAAAGGTGGGGCCGCCCACGTTGCTGGAATTCTGTCCAACTACGTCATAGTTGGCGTTGTAGATCGTTGCCGTGACGTTCATACCATCGACTTGTAAGAGGGAGAAGGTCACCACCTGAGAAAGATTAAATCGATCGAAAATATATTTTAAAGATTTAAATTTCTGTGATGGAGGAGGATGGATGTCATCTTCACCTGAGAGGTGGTGACTCTTAATCGAAAGTAGTCGAACTGGTCTCCGCAGAGGGTGAGACTTCTATAAGTCGAATATGGGTAGACATAAGGCACGTTGCCCGATATGTTCGAGACTTGTTGTGATCTCATGCGATCGAGTTGGCAGAAGTAAGACTCTGTTGTGAGAGAGTAGTTGTTGTATGAATAGTGGGGTTGAAGGCGTTGAAAGGTGATCTGGATGAATTGTGTCTCCCATGATTGAGATGGGAGGTAAGATGATATGTAGAATGGAGGGCCGGCCGATACCTGACAAATCGAATGAGACGAGAGATGATATGTCATGGAAGTTACTTGAGATGTTGACACGATGGTGCCATTTGCGTAATTTAAACTCATCATGACCATTCCATACGATGGGTCATAATCGATAAATACGCTGGTATGTCGTCAGAGTCACATCGATTACGAAAAAATAGACATTTACCGAAAGATCTGTGCCAGTGTGAGATTATTCGGAATGGCGATCCAGGTCTCAGGATCTTGATAACAAGAGGTCAGATTCGACGTGAGACCGTTAAGAGGTATGACTGCTGTTGTGTTTTGTGTTGGTTGTGCAGACGCAGGATAGAACCTGAAATGAACTTAATGTTTTCAGTAGAGTGAAGAATACACACTTGTCGTGGATACAGCCAGGGCCTTGTGCTATGTTGTGTTCGATCAATAATGTGAGGAAGAGGAGCAGTTGGCTGAGCCACCGCAGGCCTCTATCTGGCATGATGTCTATATGTATCGAGCTCAATGTGTGTTATCCTCTATCCGCATGTGAAACCGTTCGCGATGTGATTCTGTTTGACCTCTCAACGTCTATGAGGTCTCAATGCAGGTGATTTAGTGATGATACGGGGGGTGGGGCGATACAGACAGATACTGATATATACACTCTATGAACCGGTGGAAAATGCTGCCTCTAAAACGCTGCTTGCGTCGTCTAAAACCCCGCTTCGTGATAAAAACTCGGAGGAAACTCATTCCGTATGGGTTTTGGGGTTTAGTATATGCGATTTCCTCGTTCCTTGAATTCAACTTCCAGGGACTCTCGATGGCCGCAAGCAAATGCCACGGCAGGTCACCCTCAACTTCTACTTGGCTTCTACATGAACAGGTCCTCCTTAGATGCCGCTCTATCAAACGGGCGGACAAGGAGAGCCGCGAATAAGATTTGAGCATCTGAGGTGTTCGATAGATATACAATTGGATAGCTTCTGGGAGAGCCTGAGGAAGTCACGAACGGATACGATTTAGACACAGCTATCGTATTCGACATAGCTATACAACAACTATCAAGACACAAGCTATCATTTGATATATAGACACTGACTGCTGTTCTAATACGAACCACTGTCGTTGTCCCGACACCCATCCCCAGAAGTTCGGATGCGTTCACCGAACGTTTCTCTTTATTCTCTGTAAAGCTTGGGTGATTGTGCCCTCTCTAAAGGTTTACTCTTCCTTAGACGCGGCTGGTGTGCCAGACCTCCAGAATCGCCCGCAGGAGACGAGAGCCAAAGTGATATCCCTCCTGTCAGCACGGTCATTTGAGGGACACACCATCATGATGGATGGAGGACGGAGGAGAAAGAAGGTAGATTTCGAGGAATGGAATCTCACTCGAGGTCGCTGGTGTCTTCACAACCGACGCTCATACGAATGAGACGATCGTCTACCGATGGATCGGACATGGCCCTCCATTCTACGAGACTCTCTGTTCCTCCCAAACTCGTAGAATGGAAGAACAACTTGAGATAGCCGGGAAATCTGCATCCATCTTGTCATCCTCTTCACGTGTCGCTGTTTGTGATCTCACCTCTTCGTGACGGAAGCCGTGACGAGAGAGAGACTCAAGACTGGACCGTAACCCCCAGGCATCTGCTTCTTCACGAAATCATCTCCCTGTAATGAAGAATGGGTGACTGCGATGACGAGTCCAGGCTCGACGCCCTTCTCCTTGCAGAACTCTTCGTCCCTTCTAAAGCGGTCTAAGAGGTTGGCCAGTGCCTCCGCCGTTCTACTCTGTCTCTCGATCCTGAGAGAGGTAAAAAAAGTGTTATGAGCGGGTTTCGAAGCCGTACCGGAGTGCGTAGGTGCGTAGAGAGCGGAGGAGGAGCCAAGCCTCGAGGCTGCCGGGGAGGTTGCCCATGACCAAACGGTCTGAAATCAATCTCTTCTTCGCCTCTTTCGATTTCGTCAAGATGAGACCTGCTCGTGTCAACATCTCATCGGATCTACAACATTGACGACATCGCCATCATCGAACATCATCGAACATCATCGAACATCATCGAACATCATCGAACATCATCGACGTGAACGAGAATGAAAGACGTCGATGGTGAGAAGACTACCTGCTAACAGATCTGAATGTCCTCCGAAATATTTCGTGGCGGAGTGGTGAACGTAGTCCGCCCCCTGCTGGAATGGATCTTGCAGGGGGGGTGGGGCGAAAGTTGAATCTACAACGAGCCACGCTCCCCTCCCGTGAGCTTTCTTCGCAAAGGCTTCGATGTCTGTGGGGAAGTGAGAAAGAATAAAATAGAATAAAATGGGACAGACTGACCGAAGGAGGTGCCGAGCGGGTTGACAGGTGTCTCCAGCCAGATGAGATCACCTTCATGGAGGTCACCTTCTGCACAATCTAAGGGGAGGCTGTAGCCGATGAACATGGCAATGATGGACTGTGGATGACTCACACTTGGACGTTGCTCAACCTCTTCAGAACGCTGATGACACCGTGGGTTCCGTGATATCCATCGCCGATCGAGATCCTGTTTCGTTGTCACTATCAAGTTGAACCGTGAGAAGTTTGACGTGATCGATGGAAGCAGATGAGGTACCTCTTTGGGTTGAGATGTGTGATGAGAGCGGCAGCGGCAGCCAGACCGGAACGATAAGAGACCACGTGGGCACCGACCATCTTGGATAATGTCTTTGTCTCAATCAGTCTCGATCGTGTGAGATCGTATCACCCTCTCCACACGAAGAGCGACAGGTTGTGTGTCTCTAGAGTAGATGAATGGAATGCCAAAATTGGGATCGACTGCATCAGGTGCCAGACTGACTTGATGAGTCAGGAGATGATTTGATGATAGACGCACAATCAATGGTGTGACCCTCCTCAGTTTTGTTCTTGTCCGCGTGTTCTTTAAGGAGAGCGGCTCTCTCTTTGGCTGATTTCCATTCGTCTGGGTTCTCTGGGTATCTCCAGATGGTGCTGACAGATATGGCTGGTGATACCTGTTGCGCATGTCATCATCGCCTATTTTTGACACCAACACTCTCTGAGAACTCACCTCTAAAGGATCAGGACCGTAGCCAGCATCGGCATGGATGGCTAAAGTTGACAGCTGTGAAATGATGAATGAGATAATGATGTGCCCCACTCACTCCGTAGGTGATGTTCTCTGACATGATGATGATTAGACCGTTGCAGAATGATGTGTTGTGGTTACCGTTCTCCGTTGTAGTGTTGACGTACTGGACCGAAATTTTGAGACACGCTCAATTTAGCGACGGTGGACATCACATCATCCCCAAACCAAAGATGACAGAAGAAGAGACAGAGCAAACAGGTGAAGTCGTCACTCGATACGAGGTTAACTTCAGACAGGTCCTCGCATCACGAAGAAATGGCTGCGTGACCACTGCAAGCAGAGGAAGCTCTACATGACCCCAGAATTAAACGATAAACTCTATCTTCACTATCAAGGTTTCAGTAAAATCGAACAGCTTGAGGAATACACGGGACTGAAGGCGTTATGGCTAGAGAGCAATGGCATCACGAAGATCGAGGGATTAGATCATCAACCTCAACTGCGGTGTCTGTCCGTGTTATCGATGCAGACCATCGATTCTGACGAGAGGTCAGGTATCTCATGAACAATCTGATCGGCAAGCTTGAGAACCTCGAAAGCCTTCTTCAGCTCGACACGCTCGCCCTATCCAACAATCACGTCGGCAAGATCGAAAACATCGAAAAGCTAACCAAATTACACACACTGCAATTAGACAGTAACCAATTGGAGACACTGGAGGACGTAGAGCAGTTGACATCTTGCCCATCGATCGGGTGAGATGAGACGATCATCCAGCGACTGACGAGAAAAGAGTATTGGAGCTGTCGAACAATCGCATATCTGACCCGGGGATTTTAGACATTCTCAGTCAGCTGCCGAATCTGGGAGTGTTGCATCTGTCAGGAAATCCTGTCATCGGTGAGTCATCGATGCATCTTCGATGCGCGAACGTTATACATTCTATGGATCTTGTTATTTTGACCGTTTACGCAGGAAAGATTGCAAATTACAGAAAGACGATGATATGTAGATTACAGAGACTAACTTATCTGGATGATCGGCCTGTGTTTCCCAAAGACAGGAGATTAGCTGAGGCGTGGTGAGTTATGGATCACCGTGCGATGTCATGACCACGATCAATCATTACGATCATGAGACGATGATCACTGTCATGGAGAGAACGTGAACATTTCTGACACATGCATAGGCAGAGAGGTGGATCGGAAGCAGAAGAAGCGGAGAGAGATCTGATGGACAAAGAAGAATCAGACAGAGACCGAAGAAACTTTTTGGGTGATCGTCAATCGAAGACGAAATCTAGATTGACACATCCCCACAGCTCTGGAACAGTTGCAGAGAGAATACAGAAAGGGCTTAACCCTGTCTGAACAGAGGGAGATCGAAGAGGAAGACAAAGAGTGGGCTGAGTGAGTTCGAAATCCATCTCACAATAGACAGATTCGAACGGCAGGCAAACGAAGAAGTGTTAGAAGATTCGAAGCTCGATTCAAACTCAGATGTTGGAGGCAGTAATAAGGCTGACGCACTCGTCACCGTAGAGGAGAAGAGTGAAGAGACAGTGGAGGAACCTGAACAAAAGAGTCGATTGATCATGGTCCAACCGAGAGCTGAGATCAGTGAGAACGTTGGAACCATGTCGCTCAACTGATTAGAGCCAGACGAAGAAGAGAATGAGGCTGAAGATGATGAAGACAGAGACGAAAAAGACAAAGATGAAGAAAACAGAGATGAAGAAGATGAGCTAGAGGAGGAAACACAAAGAGAGGCTCAGCCTAGCTCCCACGAATTGGATTAAATGGAATTAAAAAGAGAGTTTCGGCTCATCTCGTTGTATAGGAGTGTGTCGCACGTGACCAACCACACCGATTCGAGATGATGTTGCTACGATGCAACAACCATCTATCTAATTCTGTTCGATCGCACACGCTGTCTTCATCTTCTTTAGCATCCCTCCGTTCTCGAAATGTTTGGACACGAAACTCACCATTTCAAGTCCGCAATGTCTTAAGACACGCGGGGCACTCTCACGAGCCCATTCGTGCTTCAGGTATGATTTGGCATGGATAGTTTGTCCCCGATGTCTCATATTCAATCACAGGTAAGACACTAGCAGAGAGGGCGAAAGAGGGAGATATGGCGAAGAAAGTCACATGGGTTGGTCTGGGTTCGAATGTTCTGATGACGGGAGGAAAGTTTGCAGCCGGTGTGGTGAGATCCCAGATCGATGGAAAATGAAGTGGCGTCTGAGACGTCCTTCAGTTGGGAAATTCGGCAGCTCTCGTTGCGGACAGCATCCACTCCCTCTCCGATCTTGTATCGGACATTGTCACCCTCGGTGCTCTCTGGTTGGGTCGTCAGCCACCATCAGAGAAGTTTCCTTACGGCTTGGGAAAATTCGAGGTGATTCTCTCATTTACCTCTGTCGATTTGCATTATCTGATCGTGCGATCAGTCGCTAGGGACTCTGGCCGTATCTGGCTTTCTGAGTATGACGTGGTGATCGCATGATGTCTCTGATGGTGAAATAGTTGCCTCTGGATATGGTATGGTCTTGCATTCTATCGAACATTTTCAAACGGAACAAATTCCAACATCGATCGCTCTCTGGGTGGGTGTCATTATATCATCAACATCGTCACGATCATCACGGGATCGTCACAACGATCTGATAGACAGAGACATGATCTGACTCGATCAGGTGTCATGCTTCTTCATCTTTATGAAGGAAGCTCTGTTTCGATGGACTCTCAGTGTTGCTAACAAACAGAAGAGCAGTTTACTCGTCGCGAACGCTTGGCATCACAGGTGAATCATCATCTCACCATCATCGTCATCATCTGATGCATCCACATCAGAACAGACGCCATCACATCTCTGGTTGCACTCTTGGGCATCATAGGAAGTCAAAATGGCATGCCCTATCTAGATCCTCTAGCAGGTCACCATCATCTCAACTGATGTGCGTTGACTCCAGATTCCAGGTATATTGGTGGCCGGCCTTGTCGTGAAGATTGGCATCCAAACGAGCATAGCTGGAGTTAAAGAACTCGTCGACGCATCAGTCGAACCCGCCATGATGGAGGAAGCCAAGAAGATTCTGTCAGAGATGGAGGGCGTTCGACGTGAGCATCATGTCTTCCCATCACACGACTTGTGACTCTCTTTAGAGGTGAAGAGTATCAAGTGCCGTAAGATGGGGCTTCTGGTCGATTTCGACATCATCATCGAAGTGGATGGGGAGAGATCGCTCCATGATTCCTTTCACATGCAACAAGATTTCAAGAGGAAATTGACCGACGACCTCAACCGTGTGGGACAGATCCGAATCGAGCTCGAGCCCACGGAAGATGAAGTTCATGTTCACGATCATCTCCACAGCGATCATCCACACGATGATGTGCAGCCGAAATAAAATCGTGCTACACGTGTTTTACACAGAATAAGTCGAGGCAAAAATGGAAGATAATGAATTCAGAATGATACAGCGGTGATGTGTCGATTGTGTACTGGTGAGCCTACACAAGGACCGATCAAGAGAAGCTCCACCACTTGATGGTCAGATGTATACATGGTCGTCAGTCTTACAGAATCACAAGATCATCGGACGAGAGAAGCAACATGTTCTCGCTTATATTATGGTCGACTGACTTTCGTGGTCTCTTGTCGATGGCTCCACCTCATCAGGATGGGTCATAGAGGTCTTATAGCCTCGATCCGGCCGTGCTATATAGCTTCTCCGATCCAACACAGCAGAGGATCGTCTGATCTAAGTCTCTAAGCCAGCAGGAGACGCCCAACCGCCCGAGTCTTAGAGTCTTAGAGAGAATGGAGGATCGTGTCTCTCAATCCAGCAGAGCGTGGGTTGAGGGTTTAGGTTGTACCTCTTCCTACTGCTCATCATCAAATGAACTCGCTGCGACTTGAAAGATCTTTCTATTCAAACTGAGCCATCGTGGAGAAGCCCCCAGCTCGCTGCTGCGAAGCATGTGCAACGTGAGCCTCATGCGGCTGTTTGGATCGGCATCTTCTAAGATTTGTTCCGTTCTACGATTGACTCATTTCACCCAATACCCCCGATCGTCACATCGCAGATGACGCAAATATATTCCGCTCATCGGTAGCTGTGCAATGTCGAGATACCTCTTCCTCTTTGTCCTCTTCGCGTGGACTCACGCCTGGTGGGATCAAACGCCGGGGCCACTGTCTTCCATCTCGGATAAGGCGGCCGTTAAGACGTGCAACGTTCTCGATTACGGAGCTCGGGCGGATAATGCAACTGACCTTGGAGCACCTCTTCTGGCTGCTCTCAAAAACTGCTCAGGAGGTGGACTGGTCGTCATACCACCGGGGGAATACGCACTATCCATCTACATCACCATCACAGTCAATACTGTGGCCCTGCAGATCGACGGCACCATCTATCGTAACTCGACATCAGGAGGTCACATGCTCATCTGGTACAAGTGCAAAGACCTCGAGATATTCTCCGGCACAGGTTTGGGAGCCTTTCAGGGGTGGGGATACCTCTACCATCGCGCTGACGACTACACTGGACCCCGCTTCATGAGATTCACGTCTACGGCTTATTTCTCCATTCACGACATTGCCTTCGCAGATGGTCCTTCCTTCAACCTTATCTGCGACCACTGTCGATACGGAGAGGTGATGGAACAAACACGATGTCAAACAATGAATTGATTTAGTTTTATAATTTGGCTGTCCGTGCAGCAGACCACGGAGCAACTGATGGAATCGACCTCTTTGGAGATAACTTGTGGATTCATGATGTCATGATCACGAACAAGGATGAATGTGGTGTGTTACGATGTCCATCTTTCAATCACATCTTCTGACGCAATGCAGTAACGGTCAAAAGCCCCTCTCATAACATCCTCGTAGAGAACGTCTATTGCAATTGGTCCGGCGGTTGTGCCATGGGATCACTGAGCACGAACACGAACATCTCAAACATCATCTACCGAAATGTCTATTCCTGGAAGTGCAACCAGATGTATTTCACAAAATCTTGGGGAGGTAATGGAACCGTCAGTAACGTCACACTCGAAAACTTCATCGGTCACTCGTCCGCTTACGGCTTCTTCATCAACGAGAAGTGGACTCAGCAGACGGAGGCGCCAGGTCCAGGAGTCCTCTTTTCGAACATCGAGGTGTCCAATTTCACGGGAAGCATTTCAAACGGAGCTGCACGACCCACCCTCTACATCAACTGCGATGACAATGCAACCTGCCATGACATCAACGTACGAGGCTTCGAGCTGTGGACTGAGACTGGAAGTTCAGTCTCTTACAGCTGTAAGAGTGGCTACGGTATTGGTGGCTGTCTCCCTCTTCCACTCGAAGATGGATCGACGCCTCCTTACAGCAAAATCACCCAGACCATTTCCTCCGTGCCAGACAGTTATGTCCGTTACAACTCAACGAGGATGAACGAAGACGTGACTCTATCGTGGGGCACCACCATGCCGATCCCCATACCTGAGATACCGGATGGTTTTTTTCCTGGAACGAAGCCCATCAAACCACTGGCGAGACTGATGAACCGAATCGGAGACCAGACTTCATCCACGGCAAGTCAAGCTACGAACACGAGGAGTACAGACGCTGATATCTTCACGACATCCATGCAGAGTGGGGCTGACGATGCTCATTGGATTGGATGGGCAGTAGTAGCCTGGGCTCTCTTCTTGTGAAGATAAAGACACGTATTGTCAATTCATCTTTGTGATGGTACTGATGATGACCCTCCTTCCCTTCGTATCATCCATGACAGATGATATGATGGTTCTCTCCTTCTAGAGTCAAATGTTGAGGCGTAGCGCATGAAGGTAAGACAGACGATGATGATGAACAAGGGAATAGAAATGGTGAATCATCGAACACTTCGATCCCGTGTTGTTATTCATCAATTCGACTGTCGTCCGATAGGAGTGAGCTCTACCCTCCATCGTCTTGATCATCGTGTCTGGTGCATGAGGGAGAGAATCAAAAACAGCAGTCGCAGTCGAAGGGGCAATCTGGTGTGTCCTTTCCTTGATCTAATTTGAGTTCATCGAATGAGTAGACGGTGTAGCCGTCGATGACTTTTCCTAATTGGAATGTGAATGGGAGTCAGGATGGATGGATGACTCACGGCCATCAGAATTGGTGCCTCTAGAATCTGAGAAAATATCGTTCTCTTTCCTTTTCTAATAATACATCAGCATCATCGATCGATGGCATTTGATGATCGTCGGATCAATCATCACCTTTACGGGTGCTTTTTGTTCTTTGACTGCTGATGCTTTCGGCGTCTTACTGAAGATGTCGTCGATATCATCGTTCACCTTTCGCTTCTTATCTATCACATCATCTTCAGCCATCCTCCCTCATAATCAATTACCATTTGGGTTCTCCTCTGTCGTCTTGTTCTTCTTTGGAGGTGTCGTCGTTGGTGCTACCTTTGCTGATGTGATTTTCGTCACTGCTTTTGTCGGTGTTGTCTTTGCTTTGTTTGGGGCAGTCGTGACGACATTTTTCTTCTTCTCAGGCGTTGCTTTACCCTTTCCGCTCATGCTTTCTCTCTTTTCGTCCTTCTTTCTTTCGTGACCATCTACAACGATGACATTTTCCCGCCCACTTTTCATTCAAACATCACGAGATGAGCAAGGTATTGGTTGCGAAGCCACCTTGGGTGAAGCATTCAGGTGAGACCATCCATCTACATGATAGATTGCCGTAGTTGAGACAACTGATGGTAATGATCAGGTGAACCCATTTATTCGTGCGACATTCACCCCGATGGAAAGAGATTTGTGACCGCTGGTGGAGGTGAAACGTTATAGACTTACAAACTCGTCATTCATCTTGAAATAGATAACAAGATCAAGATATGGAGTTTCCCTGCACTCGTTTCTACGGCTATCGAACCGGATTATTCTGGACCGACTCTTCTCGCTCTCATAGGTGATCACCTCTCGACTTTTCTCACCTCAAAGTAACATCGATCAGAATCCCACACGTTACCGGTCAACGTGTGCAGATGGAGTCCTGATGGAAAGTATTTGGCCACCGCATCAGACGATAAATCAGTTCTCGTCTTCGAACTGTCAACACAACACTCTCTTCGTGTCTATGGATCCGACGAGCAGCAACATGAGCAGTGGAAGGTATACGTCCTCTCTCCTCCTCATCTCATGAACATCATCAGATTCGCGCTCAGTTTCTGGGCCACACAGCAGACGTCTTAGACTTGAGTTGGTCACCTTCGAGCGATCTTCTCGTCTCAGGTTCGGTTGACAACAATGTCATCGTGTGGAATCTCAACACGAAGAGTGAGAAAGTTTTCGATCGTTTCATTCAAATCTTGCGCGCCATTCGATGTCTTACGCTCTGCTGCCCTTCGATTGAGCATGAGACGTAGAATGACGATTTTTCGTGAGAAGATTGTGTTTGAATAGGAACAGAGAGGACGAACACGACTGATCTATGAATAGCACAAGAGGCCATCTTGAAAGGCCACCAGAGTTTCGTGAGGGGTGTCTGTTGGGATCCCATAGGTAGATACATTGTATCCCAATCGGAAGACAAACAAGTGAGAGTGTGGAGAACGACAGATTGGCAATTGGAGGCCTCCATCGATAAGCCATTCGAAAAAACGAAACAACAGCCGGTCATGTTTCAGAGGATGTCGTGAGTATACTTGTATGACGTGTGATGACTTGTGATGACGTGTGATGACGTGTACAGTTGGTCACCCGAGGGAGGTATCATTGCTTGCTGCAGCGGTAGCTTCACGATTCTACTCAACCGTGGTAGTTGGGACATGAAGGTCGAGTTCGTCGGACACACCAACTCGGTGACATGCACGGTGAGGATACGCACGAAATTTCGATGACATTTCGTTGATTCCACAAAGAGATTCAATCACAGAGTATTTGTCAAGGGAGGAGCGGAAGTGTTGTACTGTTCGGCGGGTTCGAGTGACTGTGGCATCAGTGTGTGGTCCACTGCAACGATGAGAGCTGCTGCAGTCATCAAGGTGTGTCGTTGATATTTCGTGGAAATTTCGTTGATCGGGGTAGAAACAATTCCTCCAGCCGGTTTTGGATTCTGCATGGTCACCCGATGGGAAGCATCTCGTATCTGTATCCAGTGATGGAACTGCGGCAGTCTTGATCTTCCCCGATGATTTCCTCGGTCAGGTGAATCATCACACCATCACTCGACGTCACCTACATCAACCATTTACATCACATCCATGGGTCGCATCACATCAACGATGTCTCCTACATCATCGATTCGAATCACATCGACGATTATCTCCATCGATTGATTGAATGACAGGCCATGGGAGCAAAAGAGACAGAAGAGATGATGAGAAAATTGTACGGTGGATACAACATCACGGCGAGACCTCAACTCGCTGAGACTCCTTTTCAACTTGAAACTGAAAAAAGCCCGGAGCCCAAGGCAGCAGAGCCCAATCGTCCCACCATCGTCGTCAACACCGACAGTGAGTGGACGCGTTGTAGATGGTGAAGATTCACCATTCGATAGACATGAAGAAACAGAGAGAAATCGTCCAGGGGGGTAAGCGGAGGATCGTCCCCGTTTTTCTGTCGCGTGAGCATCTACAACGTTGTAGATGGATCTGATCCGTTCAGCGAACAAATCCCCTCCCGCGCCCACTTTAGCCCCGAAATCTTCCGCGGTCACTCCGAAGCTTACGCCCTCCACCGCTCCGGCCCCTCCCACCCCCTCCACCCCCATGACGTCACAGAAACCCCATCTACAACCTGCCAAATCCCCCACTGCCGTTCCAAATCCATTTGCGACACCCGCCGTCGTGAACGTAGAGAAGAGTTCACCCGTGAAGGAGAAAACTCACGGAAACATCACGTCTGATGGAGGGGACGGGATGGTAGTGGAAGAGAGAGAGAAGACCAAGAGAAAACTCACCGAAATCTCCGATGACACTCCGGAGACCCCCACGAAGAAATCCAAGGTGAGAAATCTCCTCGAAATTTCGCAACGACACAAAGTGACGCGTTGTAGACGAAGGAGAAGAAGGACAAGGTGAAAGACAAGGCGAAGGAGAAGGGGAAAGAGAAGGAGAAGCCGAGAGAGAAGAAGGAAGAGACGAACACAGCTCAACCTCCAAAGATCAATCCCACCACCGCTCCAGATCGTCTGTCCATCGAAATTGGGACTTCCAAGTTTGCCCTGGGACAGATGTCCCAAGTCGTGACGGTGGAGGCAGACCACACCGGTAGAATTGCAGCTTACGCTGGGAGACAACTGTGGGAAGATTTTTTGAAGAAAAAGATCACTCACCTCGTTGGAAATTTCAAGTGAGAAACATTCTACATTTTTTCTCACCTTTCATGTTTTTTCGATCATTTTTTATTCATTTGTGAAGAGAAGATTCAAATGTGACAATTTTATTTGTACCAATGAAAACGACAGATTCATCGCTGCGGGATGTGAAGGAGGACTCCTCTACCTCTACTCCTACAACGGTCGTTACGTGAGTCTACGTCACAGTGACGTCATCTGACGTCATCAGATCCTTCCCAGCATCCAGCTGAGCGACAGCATAGCCTTCTTGGAGAGATCTGAAGAACATCTCCTCTTTGTCATCACATGTGATGGACAGTGTCACCTCTACGATCTATCTCGTGAAGCTTGTGTATTCGACGCTCCCCTGCCCCACAGTCTCTTGTCCGCCGGTTTACGTGAGTCTACAACGTTGTAGATGGAGTCATGTGACTGAAAGTAACGTAGGGGCGGCTAGAATCACGGAGAAGGGTAAGGCGGTGGTGACTCTGACTGATGGAAGATCTTTCGTTTATCACCTGATGATGAGATCGTGGATGATGGTGATGTCACCTGCAGCGGTGATGATCTCACTCTTTGGATAGATATCGGATGAGAAGTTTAGTGAGGCAGAGACCAGGACGACTCTTCCCATGGCAACTCGTGGCATCCTATCATCTATACAGGTATCACACCGTCTCTCATCTCACCTTTTATACTTTCATCTCTTCATCTCTTCACGATCTCATGTTCTTCAGGCCACCAGCCAGAGACACGCCAGAATCAGCGACAATAGCTCCCAAGAGAAGAACAGTCAGAGTATCTACTACCTCGAACATCAGATGGCCTCCTCCATCCTCTTAGAGTCACCCAACGAATACAAAGAGTGGCTCAAGAGCTACGTCAGACGTCTCACAGCAGAAGGAGCAGAGGCCAAGCTCAACGAACTCTTCCTATCAAACTCTTCTGAGAGCATGGACGCCAAGATCTTGGTGAGATGGTCAATCACTTCACATCATGAGGAATGGAAACTGATAGAGGATAGAACATGACGCGAAGGGATCTATTGAAGGAAATGTTGAGCATCGTGAGCCAGAATCGGTCTCTGCAGCGGTTGTGTAACAACATCAGAGAAGTCATCCATCGTGTGGAATAAATTTGGAAAAGAGATCACACTTCGTTTACATCATGTGCATCTTCAGCGGGGCCGTGTGGCACAGGTCCACGGCATGCACTTGTATTCAAACTCTCTTCCTCGAATCATACACCGTGACGATGCATTATATGGCTTTCCTTGCAACTCAAACTGGATGAGATGTCCATTTCGGATGGCCTCCATCAAGATGGGCAGTCCTCCGGGTTCGATTCGGCAGTGGAAGAGGGACAGGCACTTGAGATGAGTGTTCTCTCTCAGCATCTTGCAGCAGGCCTGACATGCCTCTACACCCAATGGTGTGTGATCGATGTGCAATCTGTCCACCGTGGAGTTGGTGCAGAGACAGTCGAAGATGTGGATGAGATCTTCCTCCGAGATGGAACACTGATGGAAGACGTTACCACCGATGTGCATTACTTTCTTGTCGCTCTCATTGTGAGCTAATCGAGCTCCGACAGATCGGATGATGGATGATGCAGGCGGCAGATTTTTGCAATAGATATCAATCTCATCCGACTGTGATGATGAGCGACACGTCTTAGATGAGGATGTGTCACCTGCACGGTTTCCTTTGGAGCCACGTGGATGAGAGGATGTGAGAAGACGGTGTTGTATCTCATGATGTCCGTCATCGTCTTATAGATTCGGATATCGGTGTACCCCTCGTAAGAGGGTACCTTGAAAGACCAACCGTTGTTGAATTTGTACAGACGTCTGTGCCTCACTTCTCCTTTGTTGGTCACGTACGACATCTGCTCGCATCAGTACAAATAAAACGAGACAAATGTTT